>CABFOV010013097.1:0-10273 GCA_902141375.1 Timema poppense
TAATTAAATTAGGCCTAGATGAATGGAAAAGAACAAGGTATTTATCAGTTTAGTACTCTCCGTATCTTGAGTGTATTAATATATAAACTAACGGAAAAACTAATATAATTTTATAAATGAAATGGTTGAGAGCTAAGGGCCTAAAACCCTGACCACTTTACATTGTGTACATTTGTACTGGTCACTGATTAGGGCTGGTGACGTTATTTTAATGTGGAATGTTAGTTAAAAACAACACTTCGATTAAGTTGGACCCATTTATTAATGGACGGGATAGCGACTTTATTTCTCGAAACCAACCGCACCTTGCGTTTAAACATAGATTGATCATTTCATTATTTTCTGTAAGCTGTTACTCTGTTGGCAAAATTCTAAGTTAACCTTTACGGTCGAGAAGCGGATTATAAGGGTCAAGGGTGGGAAGAACCCTGGTCTCGTTTGCGTGGAAACTGGATAACAGGTACTGACCGTCCTACTTTCTAGCGTTACACGTGTTAGACTCGAGGCTGTATGAGGTGACTTGATAATCTATCGTTGTGACCCTCATGCTGCTGTATTTCTTAAGGTGACACCAGTTCTGAAGCCACTGATTTTTCATGTTTATTATCTCTTAGAGTTGAGAATACAAAAAAAAAAAAAAGTGTTTTTCCAGTTTTAAGAGCAAAACATTTTTGTTGTTGTTGTTAAAATAAATAAAATATGGCTCTATTAAAACAAACAGTTTAATTATCTTAACGCGGTGATATCAACATTTGTTGAATATCTTGTCAAGGGCGTTATGAAATTAAATGACAACTTTATTTCTTCATTCAAAATGTTTGTCATCTAATGCCGTTCCGCTCCTGACAGATATTCAACAATTGTTGATATCACCGTGTGAAGAAAATTAAACTTGACCAAGATTTTATTTAATCTGCCCCCCACGCCTCCCCAAAAAATGTTATTTTGTTCTATAAATTGCAAAAAAATATAACACAGACATAAAGTCACGTCCCTTTTCATACCACCTTAACCCGCATCATTGGTTGCACAGTCTGATGCTTCATTCTCGTTTTAGTCTGGACTGCCGATGAAGGTTGGGGTTTGGGTTCGAATACCGGTTAGGAATAGTAGAAATGACATCACAGTCACAGACAGGGTGTACACGGAACAACGGGAAAAGTCATGTAATTTTTTATTTTTTTTTGTATTGGAGAATTTCATTGAAAATAAGGAGGGAATCGAGGAAGTTAAATATTTACTAATTCTGCACCTAAAAATTTAAACAAAAGCGAGAGATTTTGTTTCTCGACGTTAATAAAATGCATTGTCAGGATAGGTCGGTCTTAACATGAGATGGTTATATAGGGCTCGTTAATACTGGAATCCCGATCGACTTAACTTAACGTAACTTAACTTAAAGGTTCTCCTTATGTTTTTAAATGGAAGCAATCATGATGCGGTTAACTTAACGTTCACTTAACTCAAAGAGATGTCCTAGGAGGTCTTTTCACGTTAATTGAACGTTACATGAAGGGCATCACGTGATCTAGCCAGCCAATCATTATGCGAGTGACGCTTAAACGGCTATTTAGTAATTCATTTGTTGGTTTTATGACTAAGGTCTACTTCTTAGCTTCAGTTATTGTGATCGGACATTGAAACAAAATGGTTATACCAAAATAGGAAAGCTAAATTTATCGAAAAAGTTTAATGATAAATATTTATTATATCTATAGAAACCCGCCTCAATGGCGTAGTTGGCTAACGCGCTAGTCATTTTGAAGCTCGACTGCTGAGGACGGGGAGATCGAGGTTCGAATCTCGGTCGGGTGAACTGGGAGTGGTTTTTCCTAAATGGTTTTCCACCTCTCCCTCCACGCAAATGCGGGTTCACTTCCTCTAATTCAACCTTCCCAAGTCCTAATCCATTAGAGTAATTAGTACTTAAAGCGTATAACCCGAACGGGTAGTAAGATGTGGTGCTAAATATTATTATATCTATAGAAAACATTCACAGATCATCACTTTACAAATAGTACTAATCACAGATCATACTCGAGAATGGAGATGTTTGGCTTGAGTTGTTACATTAAGTTACGTGAATCGTGATCACACATCTGTTTTCTTAAGCTAAGTGAATCTTAAGTGATTGAGTGAGCGCTATTTTAAATTAAAAGTTAAGTTGATCGTGTTCCCGGCATAATAACGCAACTACACAATAGGTACACAAATAATACAAAGCACATTAAATACTGGTAAAAAAAAACTTGTAAGAATCTTGATGTTAATCTTAGGACTTATAGATAATATGTGATCAATGTAGTGAACGGAAAAAATTGCCATTCATCAAGAAAACTAAAAAAAATTGTTAAATTAAGGAATTAAAAAAAAATTTCTTTAAAAGTCTAGTAATTTTTAAAAAGATAAGTTTTGTAACCACCCTGGATGAGTTTTTCCATATATGGCTTACACTCTCTTCCTCTCCACGCAAATGTGGATGCATTTCCTCTATATTTAACCTTCCTTATCCCTAACACATTAGAATAATTATTAAATGTATGCTTGTTAGTTTATAGTATAATTATGTTGTTTTTTGTGACTTTATTATTCTACCAACTACGCAAGTCTATAGAAATTCCTTTTACCATATATACACACACACACACACACACACACACAGGCTGTTTGTAAACTCGCAGCCCAAACTGCACATACAGCTTGTTTGAACCAAAAGTAGTACAAAATCCCCATACACTTACATCAGGAAAACTATGGTAATACCATTAAATTGTGTTGGAAGTTTCGGCGTACAGCACCGGGAGAGCAAAGCTGTTCAAGCATGCGTGTACAACAGGTTGCATAGGAGTTAGGTGCGTGGTACTACACACCTTAACATTTTGTAGCAGAACATACCACAACTAATAGTAAACAACCCACCAGTCCTTCTAGAAATGGGAATACGTTCTGAGGGTCAACATTAACTGTCCTACATCACAGAAAGTGATTGACATTATCACATGTGTAGTAACCCTTCCTTCACCTCTGACAAGACATCTTGTGAATGTGTGGGAATGCCAGGCCTCCACCGTGGTTCGGATCCCATGTTAAAACTGTAGTTCCTCCATTTCCTCTCACATTCACCCTACCATTACACATTAGCATAAGTGTGTATAACCCGAACGGGTAGTCAGACGCGGTGATAATAATAATAATAATACATGTGCAGTACCGCGCGCCTAGCTCCTATGCAACCTGTTGTACACGTTTGATTGAACAGCTTTGCTCTTCCACCGCTTTACTTCAAAACTTTCGACACAATTTAATGATATTAGCATGGTTCGACGGATGTAAGTATTTAGGGATTTTGTATTTCTTTTGGTTCAAACAAACTATATGTGCAGTTTGGGCCGTGAGTTTACAAACAGCCTGTATATCTTTTGCCGTTTTTCTTGCATATTTCTTCAATTTCTATTGCATAATTGCATGCATATTTTAATATTATTAACTGCATAATTGCATGCATATTTTAATATTATTAACCGCATAAATGTATGCATGTTTTAATATTATTAATTGCATAAATGCATGCATATTTTAATATTATTAACTGCATAAATGCACGCATATTTTAATATTATTAATTGCATAAATGCATGCATATTTTAATATTATTAACTGCATAAATGCACGCATATTTTACCAGTTTTAAATACTAATAAATCTGCACGTAACCTTTTAACAACTAAATATAATGATTGAAAAAAATAAAATTATCGTGTGGTTCTATTTATTTCCAGACCGTTTGGAAATTGCGCTCTAGAGTGGTGAGAGGAGCTCAATCTTCTTTGTGACGACATTTGGCGGCATAGGTTACCGCCGTCAATGTTTACACGGCCTAGACAGAAAGGGGAACATATAATTCATTCACGACCTAAGTTTACTTGGATGACAGCTCGAAATGTTACTAGAAGTAGTCCCTAATATATCCCTACGCCAACAGCTGACATCTATCCCTTTGGATGACTGTAATGAAAACAGATGGTAATATAATTAATGTGATAGTTAACCACAGTGATTTAGGACAATATTATTTATATATTTATTTGAGGACGGACACAAAGTTTTATTCCCCTTAAAAAATATATTCACACCACTTTCACAAAAACTTCTTACGAACATAGCCTCAAAATGGCGACCGACGAATTTAAACCATGTGATTGAACATAATGCTAAACAATTTGTTTACAATGATGCAGACACGCAGTTTATAAAAATATTTTATTCAGTTAAATATTTCAAAATAAGGTAAAATAATCATAAAATCATTTATTGTATGTAAAAAATTACAACAATGTTCTCTTTTCCAAGTAAATACGATGCCTGTATTAAGAAGATATTGCTGTGTGCACTATATTACACAAAATCAGTAACGTTCCAAAACGAAAAATAAGTACTTTTAATTATGTTTAAAATATTGCTTTGAGTTGGATAGAAAGAAATTATTTAAAAAAATGAAATAGTTTGAGAAAACTTAAGTTTACGTTATTTTAAATGTAATATATAACAGGTAATTAAAAGATCTTTACATTTATAACAAAGCCGTGATCTCCTACAAGTGTTGGCAAACCAAAACCTAAACATATGATTTTCGAACTGTCATCCAGGTAAAAAAAACTTATCGCGAACAGACTTTATCTTTGCTGTGTGTGATGACTTAGGCTAGTGATTAGATTTCATACAAATTCTGTACACTAACACACAGCATTTATTTTAGAGCTCATTGTAGCAAGTGTACATTTTCATTTTTATACCAACACACTCAAGCAGGACGTACAACATTGTGGGTTGTTGCGATACAACCGATAATTATTTTTAAAAAAAACACACTTGCGTCAAAATAACTCCTGTAAAACAAAGTCCTAGTAGGGCCGCTATGTTATTTTTTTTAACAGCTAATTTCTAGATTGCAAAATTAATTAGTCAAGTAGAGAAGAGAAAGTTGTCACGGAATGCTGTAAAGTGAAGAAATGAAGCCCAGTTGGGTGTACCGAGGGCGGGTCCCCACCCGCCCCCCCTCCCTCCGAAATGGTTTTCCGTTTTCCTTCCAACAAAATGCAAGTATTCTTCCTCCATATTCAACCTTCTACATCCCAAACCCATTAGATTAGTTAGTATATATCTTTATAACTTGAAAGATAGTAGGACGTGACAGCATGGGGTTTAGACGTGTGTACATCTTTTTCGAATGTTACAAGCAGGACAAAAAAAAATTACAATTTTTCAAAGGTTCGTTTTTTCCCTCGCGATTTAAAATAAATAAAATAATGATGTGCGTGTATTGTCCAAATGTTACAAATCTATGTGCGTTACAATGCGCATACGTTAAACGCTTGTGTGTCGCCAGTCTTAATATCAAGGAGGGGTGTTATGGTGTCTGCATTAATGCGTGGTT
This sequence comes from Timema poppense, assembly GCA_902141375.1. Classification (NCBI taxonomy): domain Eukaryota; kingdom Metazoa; phylum Arthropoda; class Insecta; order Phasmatodea; family Timematidae; genus Timema; species Timema poppense. The sequence continues at coordinate 5,435 of CABFOV010013097.1, forward strand.
ACCTGATGTGTCTTATCTCTCTTATATATGACCCGCCTCGGTGGCGTAGTTGGCTAACGCGCTTATCGTGTTGAGCTGCTCGACTGCCGAGGAAGGGGAGATCGAGGTTCGAATCTCGGTCGGGTGAACTGGGGGTGGTTTTTTCCTAAACGGTTTTCCACTCTCCCTCCACGCAAATGCGGGTTCACTTCCTCTATTTTCAACCTTCCCAATTCCTAATCCATTAGAGTAATTAGTACTTAAAGCGTATAACCTGAACGGGTAGTAAGACGCGGTGCTAAATATTATTATTCTTATATATATGTGTGTGAGAATCTGGAATATTATAGATATAGATAAAGCGTCGAATGGAACAATATTTTTAAGTTAAAAGTGTTAAGTCAAAAATCTTTGTTTCCTTGGAACAGGGCTGTGGAAATTCGGGTATTTTTACGGTTCGATACAAGTCGGGTCGAATTTACTATTTTACAATTCCATACGTTTGTTTTACCACTGAATATTGAATTCGAATATGAATTTAGGAAGAAGAAAAAAAAAGGATTTAATAGGAGATACATTAACTAATTGTTAACATTTTTTTGATATAATGCATTCTTTATAAGATTCGGATATATGTAGGGGTGAAACAAATATCGGCTTCTACTTCACTTCGAAAACATTCTTGCTTAGTCGGTACAGATATTGACAGATAGAATACTACCTGCTTCAGTGGTCATATGATCTAAGGCGTCTTTTTTTTTTTTTAATGTTAAACTGGCCTTTTAATGACGGGAGTGATCGGGGTTCAGTTCCTCGCCGGGTTTACTGAGGTTGATTTATTTCCTAGACGTTTTCCCACTCTCCTCCTACTCGAATGCAGGTATATATTACCTCTAATATGCTTCCTTCTTCATCCATACGCCGTTAGAGTAATTATCATATATAGCATGAACATGTAGTAAGAAACTGTTATAAAAAAAACACTTTAAAATGCTTTATTTTATTCATGTTCTGTTTTGGCATCTCTCAGCTCGTGCGTACATTTCAAATAAATATAAATATTGATATGGAATTAAAAAATGAAGTAATCTAATTTTGTAGTACCTAGTAACTTGATTTCTCATATTAGGATGAAATACAACATATATCTGAGCAATAAAACTTTTTTTTTTTCCAAGGGATTTTATAAAATTTTGTAAATAAGCAAGATATAATATTTTTCTAAAGCATAAAACAATAAACAACAACAAAAAAAAATGTTGAAAACTTTGATTGGCGCTTTGAGAATATTTCATATATATTATTCAAATTCGCTTTGAATTGAAAGCCCTTAAAACACGTGTTTTTTTGTTGTATTTTTTATTTTATTTTGACAGAGAAAAGAGGAAAACATTACACTGCTGACGCTGGACAAAGAGGATATATATATATATATATATATATATATATATATTTTGATATTCAAACTGGGATTAATATATTTTTTTATGTAGGATATATATATATTGATATTCAAACTGGGATTAATATATTTTTTATGTGGGATATATAGATTGATATTCAAACTGGGATTAATATATTTTTATGTGGGATATATAGATTGATATTCAAACTGGGATTAATATATTTTTTATGTGGGATATATAGATTGATATTCAAACTGGGATTAATATATTTTTTATGTGGGATATATAGATTGATATTCAAACTGGGATTAATATATTTTTATGTGGGATATATAGATTGATATTCAAACTGGGATTAATATATTTTTTATGTGGGATATATAGATTGATATTCAAACTGGGATTAATATATTTTTTTATGTGGGATATATAGATTGATATTCAAACTGGGATTAATATACTTCTATTGAGCTTAATCTTAAGGTATTCAATGATGTATTTTATATTATATTCTAAAATCATTATTTACTGTATTTTTATAAAGTTCTTAGTCTATTCAACATGAATAATTTTACTGCACTATTTTAACAAGTGTATTGTTAATAAGCTATAAATAGTGATTCATTGATTTCGAATCATTACATTTCACACTCTATAACGGGGTCAAGTGGGCTATTTTATACTTTTAAGGCAAAATAATTAACGTGTGGTGCCGAAATTTGGTATAACTAAATATTCATATGAATTGTACACAGTGAAATATTAAAAAATAAATTTTTAATTTATAAGCAATTTAAATAACAATAAAATGATAAAATTTTTTTGATCATGAGTAATCTTTTTTTATACCTCTATTATCATCCGATATTGACATATTACGGATCTGAAACCTGGACATGAACGAAGAGCAAGTCGGTGGGAATGGGTGTTTGGAGAGGGGGGGTTCTAACAATATCGAAATTAAGGTACAAGCACAAATTAGGGGGTTGTGCTACCATAAAAAAAGAATACTTTAGAGAGCTTCTAGAGGTGTTTAATATTTATAATTAGTCCCAATCTTCGACAGTTATGGGGCTATGTTGCCATAAAAAAAACACTTCAGATAGCTTCTAGAACTGGTTTATCATTTAGAATCTTTTTTTGCCTCCGGCAATTGGGGTGTGCGCCCTTCCCCCCTCCCTCCGAAATTTTTGGTTGGTACACAGCCTTGACGAAGAGAGATATAAGTATATTGCAGGCAGCAGAGATGTTCCCGAGAGGTATTGAGAATGTTACAAGAAGAGAAAGTTAAAAAGTTATATCATTAGAAGAGATACTGAAGAGAGATAAAGGTCGCTGTGGTTAGGTCATGTGATGAGAATGGAGAAGGACAGAAAGCCAGAGAACAAAGAAAATGGTAGAAGACCACGGACAAGATGGATGGACCGAGAGTAGAAGGACATTGTACTGATCGCCTCTTTTGAAAGGTAACCAGTAACACTTATTGAGCTTAGTGACAAGTTTATATATATCGTCCCTCCTTACTCGACTTAGCCAAGACTGAAAGAGAGCGTAAGTAACTAATTAATCAAAACAAAAGGAGGTTAAGAGGGTTACACAAAACACGTGGTTTCTCACAGAGACCTCTAAATCAAAAATCCAGTTACAAAAAGGACTTTAGTATTTATTAATAGACAAAAAAATTAAACACAATTTATAAGGATAATTCAAGGTAAAGGAGAACAGATTTACATTTAGTACATTACCGATTTGTTAAAAAGGATTTATAAAATATGTCTCCAGTAGAAGACCAGAGAACCAAAAATAATATTAATAAAGACCAAGAAAATAGTTTTCAACTATCATACTTAATCCCCTGTTTGATTATATTTTAAATCGCGTGGTATATAGGATGCGGACTGATACAAAACCATAACATAAAAAAAACCAGGTCTCATGGTTGACAAATTTAGGTTACATTACAAAATAATAAAAACCTAAAAGGTCATAATCAGGAAAATAACTACACGGAAACTTTACCTCATAACACCAAAACAAGAAATAAACAAAAAGGAAAAAGACTACCTGTTAAATTTGAAACGATTCTTCAAGCAAGTTAAAAATAAGGAATAAAACAAAATATGATGTCTCACGTTAATTGAATCCAAAGAGCGAATGGCCGAGTTAACGGCGTCATATCCCTGAACAGGAAATTGTGATTTTTGGTGAGGCCAATCAGCGACAAGTTCGTAAGATAAAAAAAAAGGACCAATAGCATTATAGTAGAAGACTTGACATTTTTAATATACAAGGTACAAAAAAAAAACATTAAGGTAAAATTACATACATAAAAAAGGTACAAAGAGATTTAATTACTTAGCTACAGATTGAATTAATCATTTATAAAAGATTATTAAACACTTTAGTTCCACTAATTCCCATCCAGATCGCCACCTATTCCGGAAATCGAAACTACTCCTTAATTTAAATTTTGTATGACAGACTTCGTTACTCGCCACTATCTGGAGCTTCAAGGTCGATAGAAATTTGGTCGGTTTATAATCAACAGTTACTCCCTCCCCCCACCCCCCTCAAACTGGGGCACCACTCCGCAAGGGTAAGTTCCTTTCACACCAGGAAACAGTATTAATCAACACTGACGGTATCAAGGGATAAAGAAAAGTATTCCTTACAAGTTTGTGAAACCTCACACAGTCTGCGAACAGTACTTTTTACAATAATGGCACACTCTTACGGGTCTTTCTTGACTCTTTTTAACCACAATATTAAAATATCATGCTTCAGAACACAGACATTAATTGTTATTAGAGCTCACGGGCTAAATAGAAGTAAATCTCAGAAAAATCTAGACACATGATGAAAATTCAAAGTTCAGAAACACCAGACAAAACATCACAGTTTGTTAGTGTTGTCTGGAGCATAGATCATCCGGTTGAAAATTTGACCATTGTTGCATGGGCCCATGCATAGAGATGAAAATCAGGAAAATGACTTGTTTCACACTGAGAGGTGTCCCTCCGTGAGCGTATTGTAGAAGTTGAGGTTTGTCACACCAAGGGATACTCTTGGGTGATTGTGACCGAAGATAACCGTTGGCCAGTAGACGAAGTGAAGACGTCTGTCTAGAAGTAGGCCGAAGAGATACGCAGGTATCGATGTGTGGCGATCTGGGATGATTCAGAGGAACCGGCTATCCTGATACATACAAAAGAAAACAGCAGAAACCACCCACCTATTCTTCTTTTAAAATTTATAATAAAAAAGGGAAAATTTAAAAAAACAAATCGGTAAACATTCAAACGTTCACATTTATATTTTTACATTCTCATACATCCATCACATACATACCAGAACATACACAGTTTCCTTCCATTCATACACCCAAACACACACATTTTCACACTAGTATTATCTAGATTTAAGGAACGAGGTTCCTCGTCAAATTTTGAAAAAA
>CABFOV010013099.1:0-10272 GCA_902141375.1 Timema poppense
GCCTCCAGCGTGGTTCGGATCCCATGTCAAACTGTAGGTCCTCCATTTCAACTCACAAACACCCTAAAATTACACATTAGCGTAAGTGCGTATACCCGAACGGTTAGTAAGACGCGGTGATGATGATAATAATAAACATAATAATAATAATCATAGATATTTATACCTCAGTCTACTCTTTAGCAACTTTTTTATTAAATTTATTATTTGATAGTTAGAATATTAATGAATTTCATCAGCAGAATGAGCATAAGTCATGCCTAGAGACACTCCGATGTATGGTAAGTGGTGTTAGGGGTGTGCAATATTCGTTTGGATGGTTTGGGTAGTAAGATGTTGCGCAATAGATATTCCATAGAACAACTACATTCATATAGAATTTAGTGATATTAATATTACCTTAAATACGGAGATAACACATGCCTTTGATAAGAAATCTACGATAGTTGATTAAATAAAAAAAACTTGCTTCTGGTTGGGCTCGAACCTTCTTCCTTTATGTTTTCAATTTTGACCAATATTTCAGCTTTATTTCAAACGTATGTCTCTCATGTGTAAAACATGGTGTCTACAATTTACAAAAAAAGTCCACGGATTTTTTTTATTAAGCCCTAGTGGAATCACATATTTCCGTTGTCGAGCGATAGAGATTTCTCCATCAAGCTCTAGATCGTTACATGCCTCAGCCAACTAGGCCACCGTGGACATGAAATATATGGGGGGAAAATCAAATACTTAAACTGCAACAAAGATATGTATCTTAGCAACACATTTTTAATAATAATACCCAGGATACGAAAATATTAGCAATATACAAATTAGAATATTATTAAGAAATAATTCGGATATTCTAAATCTTTATTTATTTTTAATATTATACTTGCTTAATTTATTGAGTGGCATCTAACTTAGTTATTTCCTTGGTGTCAAAAGATTTATGGAAAACACGACACCTGTGGGCTGTTGGTGGCATCAATTTGATATATACCAAAAATCTCTACTAGAAAGCACCAGTGCTAACACAATATCGAGATCTAGTTGTTAGTTTAGGAACTAATACCTTTTGAACTAGGCTAGATAACGCACACATTCTAGATCTCTCGTCAAGTGAATGTTGGTGCATTAGTTTGAAATGCACCTTCCTCTTCTTGTGTCTTTATACAGTGATGTAAGTACCGAAGTGTCTTCAAAAAGTTAGATAAGCGACAAGAAACCATAAAAGGGTGATTAAAATTGACTTTAAAGGCGATTAAAATTAACTAACAATTACAATAATATCCCAGCAATATTAATCATTTATATTATGTATTTTTCTTTGTCCCATACAAAAAATACCAGTTAAAACCAGAGTTTAACTGAAACTCAAGGAAATCACCAAAATAAATTTTAAAATAATTGTAATTTGAGCTTTTTCTTGAAATGTCATTTCTTCTTTCAACTAATTAATTTTGTTTACTTCTTTTATCATTTTTTTTCTTTCAACTAATTTTAATAGCTTTTGTGAGCACCTTAGGCAAGAGCTAATAACTGTCTTGTAATGGGCACCAGCTCTGGTTAGTTACAATACATTTGCGTTGCATCTTTTGTAGTTAGATAAGCTCTTAATAACTCAATATATGTTATGACATTTGGGCCCGATCTTTTGTGAAGTCTTTACTTGAGGAGGAACTCCTTTCAAAATTTGAATTTCCATGGGAAAGAAATAGGGAGGCTTTCACAACTTTACATAGAGTCTGATATTTTAAGTTTTTGTCTAGATTATACTATGTGAATAAATGGCTCTAGAATTCGTCTACTCCTAAACCTTCTTCAATTTAACTAATTTCATCTTCAATTTTTAAGGTTCCCACTATAAATCAACCTATCTTACGAGACATCAAATTGTTGACGATATTTAAGTTATATATAGTTATATATTCCTGGCACCACAAGCACCTATCCGCTCAAAACCTTCGTTCTGTTAAAAATTAATTAGTGAAAATAAAAATGTTATACATTAATACGGCTTTGGATCATTTCAAAACAAAACTGTGTTGTGAACATTGTTTTGAAACCATTATAAATAATTAATAATATAATTATTTTTTCTAAGCACTGTATCTTAGGAGTCGTCTGAGTTATTTAGTTATGTAATAATTACGTGTATGGGTTAGGGATGGGGAAGATTGAATTTCGACGAAGTGCGCCCAAATTTGCCTGAAGAGAGAGAGAGAGAGTGGAAAACTGTTCAGGAAAAACCACCCTTAGTGCACCCGACTCGGATCAAACTCCGATATCCTCGTTCTTGGCAGTCTAGTCTATTGTCAGAGTAGCACCTTAGACCATGTGGCCACCAAACAATAAGCAGCAATCAGCAATGTTATATCGAGCAAAACCATTAGTAGTCGATACGTTTTTAAGAAAAACCCTCAGTTTCTCATAATTGAGATTAACTTTAAATTATGGTATCAAAACACAACAAACACAAACAATTGGGCTATATCATGCAGATATTAGATTTTATACTTATTTCAATGTTTATAAATAAACTTACTAAGCTATGATCTTCCTTTTTGAAAACACCTTAAAGCTGGTAAGTAAGTAAGGGTTATAAATTTGTTAATAAAATTGGCTAAAAGTGACTAACAAAAAGAAAAGTGACCCACTGGCCTCATTGCTTTTTACAGTCGCGCAAAAAGAAGTTTTTATGTCTACAGCTAAAGTTCTAGATATATTCATGTGTGTTTTTCGTTGTTCCGCGTTTTTCTGCACTCATGCATTATCACTACATCGACACTAATTGGATAGTGATGTATTAAGGTAGTATTTAAAGAAAATGAAGCTTAATTTTCGCGAGGGATGTGGGGAAAGCGGAACGGTTAAGAAAACATCACCTATGCATATCCGGTCAGAATTTTAACCCTGGCCTGTGGCTACCATTAAACCAGACAAGACGAGAATGGCGACTTTTCTCGCAAACACCCTGGGGTGGATGACTGATGGGGTAGCCAATATAGCCTCAAGGTTGGCGCGTTTTACATTTTCAAGTGTAGGCCTACAGTTATCAGCCGCCAACATTTTCCTTTTGAGTAATTTTTTTACCTTTGTTATTCATTGGCTTGTTTTAATCATTAAGTTAAATTATACATAATTCAAGAGGGAGGTGATCTCCCTCCCCATATTAAAAATAATCAATAATATTAAAACCAATACGTCATAAAGTTGTAAAGAATGACTGTCTAACACCTCCCTCGCCCTATTTCATACATTGCCTAGCCAATAGCTTCGTCAACTTGGCTATAATGTGCAGAAAATCAAATGGCTTAAGGGATTGCATAACATGCCAATCAACTGTGTGATATAGTCATTTAGAAGTCGTAAATTTACACCAACGCTACTGTACGTGGATAATTTTTTTATTAAACAGTAATGAAGATAGATTGTTAATAGAACTTCCTAATAATGAACGTTGTTGAAATACTAAACGATATTTGGATATAAACTGCATTTAAAAGGATATTCTGACCATTTTAGAATGGTTTCACAGATGAGAATTGTGTATAAATATTCATTCTGTCTTAATAGGGACAAACTGTAGCTTTGTCCTCCCACGTAACCGTGTAAAATTTTGAATGATCATTCAAATACGAATGCACTGCACACATTTCTAGCATATCGTAAGTCTTTTTATTTCACTTTTACTCCCATACCTCGCGCAAGCCGGGAGCTGATTTGGATCAGCTATGATTCATGTTCTTAAATCTAAAACTCTCCAGTAGTAGTTAGATTACTATTTTTAGTATGATAACCAATTGTTTGTATTAAAATGAATATTTTGTATTTTAATGCCTACTAAAGCATTTTAGGCCCATGTATACATTTCTTTTATTGTGACGGTGACCTTTGTTTTATGTTGTTTTTATTAAAATTATTTGGTTAATCAAAATGGTGGTTTTTCTAACAAGCTTTATTTTTATTATTATGACTGGGTTAGTAAGTAAAATTATTTTTATAATCTAGCAATATAATTATTATGAATTAAATTCTTTCTTAATTACAATTAAAAAAATATTTGTACATAAAGGAGCCTTATGGAAACCAATAGCCCCAACTCGATAACAGGCCCTGGATCCGCCGTTGACTAGATAAAGAGGTTATGTATTTTATATATCCTATCAGCGGTCGTCTGGGGATTAAGAAACTATAATATGTCGTGAACTATCTTCAAAGCATTCTGCCTGCTCAAAGACATACACTCTAGCTACCTAAATCAGTGCTTCTCAAAGTTTCGGTGATGTATGACCGTCAAATGGAAGCTACACTGGATATCATTGGTGAGGGTATTGTTTGGTTACTAGTGGGGAATAGCTTTGTCATTCTCTTATTTTTGTGTGGTCAATCTCCCCTCAAATATAAGGCAAGTTTCGCAACGATGGATAATATCTTCTTAACATCGTACACCACATCCCGAAATAACTAAGAGCTAGGAGAATCGGCAACAGTTAACTGAGAGAGTGCGAAGATAGAACTTTTCTCTATAAGACCTGCAGTTCCCTCAGCAATGATGTTGGGAGTATGTGCACTTGGGCACCATCGGGGCCCTGGGAGTGAGGGTGGGGGCTGGGGGTGTTTTTTGAAAGCTATGCAGATAAAGCATCAGTATTAGTGAGGTCTTCATATTTAATAGTAGACTACTAAATAACTAAAACATTAATTAACTGACCCACTTCGGTGGATACATGGTCTAACGCATCACTCTCATCTATACTAGACTATCGATGACGGGAAGATCAGAGTTCGAGCCCAGTCGGTTGTATAGAGGGTGGGTTTTTATAAATGATTCCCCACTCTCTCTCTCCCCACGTAAATTCGGCTACACTTGCTTTAAATCTAACCTGTTTCATCATCCACCCATTATTGTTATTGTTAAGGATGTTTTCAAACTCTCTGATGGAGATTGTAAGACTTAATATTCTATATTCCTCGCCAAGGCTGTTGCGAGGCAAATGCTCTAGATTTTTAAATTATGTAGTTTGATACAAAACTAAAGAATAAATAGTCCTCGCCAGGGATGTTGCCTAATTTTATTATTGTAATCATCAATAATCAACATGTCTGGGGGGCGGGAGGGGATTTCGTAACTCTCTTGGGGGTAGCAACATGCCCGGTGGCGGGGTTTGGGGGAACATCCAGGACAGAGATTGCAACAACAACATTGAGTAATCATCACACTCTCTCCGTCATAGTCATGTTCAAGGTCAAACTGGAATGAGCGGTCCTGATAAACAGTGACATATTTCACCAAAAATCTAACCACTTGTCGCTTCAACCAATGCATTCTCCTTCATTTGTGTCGGCATAAAGACCGGCTACAAGGAGCCGCACCACACCGGCGCGGACGAATCGTCGAGAGAGCATTGCTCCGAACATCTGCGGTGCAGTGCGGACCTCGTAGCCACCTACCACCGGAAGCAAATGTTCAGGTGCTTCCGAACGATATTTCTTTCACAGCCATTGTTTGTGCAACGCTGTGGTAATTGTTTCCAACATTACGTACAAGATAAAAATATTATATACAACAACTTATTGAACAACAAACATTCTTCTTAATTATTAGCTAACTTAAAGCTTTATTCTTCGTAATTAATAGCTGACTTAATTTTATTAAAATAGGAGAAAATCTATGCAATTAAAGATAAAAATACAAACTTATTTTGTAGTAGATCTCAGTCTATAAAAAATATAAAAATGATTAGAAAACGTGGTGGGGTGCGGCTCGTGTAGCCACTTGCTAGAAAACGCGGTGTGGTGCGGCTCGTGTAGCCACTTGCTAGAAAACGCGGTGGGGTGCGGCTCATGTGGCCACTTGCTAGAAAACGCGGTGTGGTGCGGCTCGTGTAGCTACTTTCTAGAAAACGCGGTGTGGTGCGGCTCGTGTAGCCACTTGCTAGAAAATGCGGTGGGGTGCGGCTCCTTGTAGTCATACCTTTAAGGTATCCTTTCACCTAACTCATCTCTGTCCTCTATAATACTTCTCGTCAGAGGCGGCACCAGAATAGAGCTGGAGGCGAAGGCGGAGCACGCGGTGAGGACGGTGCTCGAGTGGGGTGTGAAGGCTCGGCTCACCTTTTCGAGGGAGAAGACGAAGATGACCCTGCTCAAGGGGAGGCACTCGGCGATGAGGCACCCTACGGTGCGCATGGATGGCGTGCACATTGGATACGTCAGGGTAAACAGGTATCTGGGTGTCTTGTTAGATGAGGGTTTGTTTTTTAATGATCATTTCAGGATGGTCGCGGGAGTGGCGAAGGCGGCGTTCGGGAGACTCATCCGAGTCTCAAGGACCTCCTGGGAGACTGGACTTCGCTACACTTCGGAAGATGTACAAGGCCCTGGTGGAATCGGTGCTGACCTACGGATGCGTGGTTTGGAAGCACCGTATGGAGGTCGACAGCAGCAAGATCATCTTACTACGAGCACAGAGGTTTGCGCTTCTCGCGGTAACTAAGGGTTATAATACGGTCTCTCACGATGCCTTGCCTATTGTTGCAGGAGTGCTGCCGATAGACCTGCTCGTCAGGGAGAGGGCTGGACGCTACTGGGCAAAGAAGAATGGTCTGGACCTGGACGAAGAGAGGAGGAACGCGCGGCGAGACTCACTTGCCATCTGGCAGGTGAGATGGGACAGGTCCACCAAATGCAGGGAGACTTATTGTTTTTGGCCTTCTGTCCAGAATAGGATGGAGAGTGCCTGGGTCGGGACCAATCACTATGCTACGCAGCTACTCACCGGTCATGGGAATTTCAACGCGAAGCTGCACGGCTTCGCGCTGAAGGAGAATCCGGACTGCGAGGCCTGTGGCGCCTACGAGGATGCTGGGCACGTGCTGCTGTCCTGCGAACGGTTCGAGGGGGAAAGAAGAATCCTTAGGCTGGAGGTGGGGGAGCAGCTGACGTAGACGGCGATGGTGGGAGATCCCAGGAGCTTCGCGTGTTTCCTGAGGTTCGCCACAGCGGTAGGAAAGAAAAAGGAACGTAGAGGTAACGTAGGTAGATAATAAATGTCCTTCTGTTTCAGGTTTTAGAATAGTTACTAGCGATGTTTCTTTTACAGGGTAGTTACGGTATGCGATTGCGTGCGATTTACGATGGAGGGGGTATTAACTGTTAGGTCAGGGTTAGGGCAGGTTAGGGCCTGGGGCTCAGCTTGCTCTTGTTAGAGACCTCTGTTAGGGCTCAAATTTCAAAATTTAAATTTAAATTTTAGAATTGCTTTCTCCTTTTGGTTTTAACTTCTACAGACGGAGGCGGTCCTTCAGAAGGGCTGGGGTGGGTACCTCCATGAGGTCCCCGCTGAGCAACGTAGGGTAAAGACTTAGTGTCGATCCCTACGGTTGAATCTCACCTCCCCCAAGTGGTGAACACCAGCTGAAGGGGGTCCTCCTACTCTCGGATACGGGTGAATGCGTATACGAGGGGTTTTCCCGGGCTCGTTGAAGCGTCACTTGCCCCTGAGGCAGTGGTTGCGCTGCAAAAAATCTCTGACTTATGTGCGGCGTTGCGGAAAGAGGTCCCAATTGGGCGATAGAGGGAGTCCTTTAATGTCCTCTATAATAATAGTTAGTAACTCGTCTCTTTCAATAAGGACAGAGCTGATTGTTACCTGAAATAATAGTTTCAAGGTGTTTATTTTATTTTATTAACACCTCAAACCTTTCTCAATCCTTCATCTCAATGAATAAATGAGGAGTAAGGAAACTTGGCTATTAATATATCATATCTCTCAAAATTATTAATTACCTACCTTATAACAATGCGGTCCAATTGACTCCAACTAAAAATGTGGCCCTCACAGTATTAAAGGGAAACCCTTTGTCGAGATAAGAAAATAATTCAAATAAAAATATTTATTTAAATAGGTCGTGATTGTATTTTACTGTGCATTTATTTGATTAGTAAAAATATCTATAAATACATATATATTATGAATGCTAAGTTGTTTTTTGAAAGTGTGCGTGCATTCATTTTTCACAATGCATTTTTGAGGGATTAATCTTAAACAACTTTTTTAATAAAATTTAAAGGTTCTACCAACAAAAAATACAATTAGTATATAAGTGATGGAAGTAATTGGCCGATTAGTTAAGGTGGTCTCAGGGTACAATGCTCGCTGCAGCAGCCGATGTTCCTAGGTTCAAATCCAACCGAGGTGAAAGGATTTTTCTTGAGCGATAAAACCTTAGCACATCATCCTTTGGACGGGAAGTAAATCCATCGGTCTCATTTCGATTGTGACGCATAAAAGAATCCTGGGAGGGATGGGAAAACACCTTTTCCGACAGAGTTGGTAGGTCCTTTCGCTCTCACTCATAGAAATTATAGTGTGATAATATAATCAGTTGGTATAGAAAGTTCACATTAAATACCTTACAAAAATTTACTAAGGGTTGTTACTAAACTTTTATTGTGGATTAGATTACTAAATATATCTTCGTCCTTCGGTGCAAACTGATAATCAGATTTAGCCCTTCGGATGAAAAACATTGGACCAGCCTGCATTATGATATTTAATATGCTGATGTAGTTACATACTTCCCTACTAGGTAGCGCTCTTAATTCGTTAGCTCACCGATAGAGCGCTCTCTTCATATTAATTAGACTCGATGGCAGGATGGTGCTGCTTCACGCGGAAGCTTACAAAAGCTAATCTGTGATAGCTCAAAGTAGTTCATGAATCTTATAGCACAGCTTCAATTGTATGATTTAGGCAAGAAGAACAGTAGAAGTTATAAAATATACTAAAACAATTTTAATATATTCATACATCAAGTCATGTTACACTCAGTTGTCACTTTTGATAGATATTATCAATATCTTTAAAGTAACGTAAATAATATAAGTTAATGAGATGTTGGACGCAAAGGAATATATTTGAAATTTTCTCCTGTTCTTCCAACTAGAATCAATGTATACAAGTATTACAACTTGTAGACTGGTAAATTTAAGCTATAAGTCGCGTAACACAAAATCGTAAATGAGACTTGTGTTAATGAATTAGAATTATACATGTACAAATCCATTCTTCAAGATTTGTTATTGTGATATTTATAAACATAACGCTTGTTTCACCCCATTTGGGTTTGTCCATAAACTACGTCACACTAATTTTGAGATTTTTGACCCCCTTCCTCTCCTTGTCACCCATTGTAAACATTTTGTTAACCACTTCTAATATTACGCCATAATATCACACACCTAGGATTCAATCGTTGTTTGTAAATACGTGAGTGCAGTCAGGTTTATTAACACAGAACGCTGCCCGACACGCTTAATTTGTAATGTGAATTCACGCATTATCTGACTCCCTCTCACCCCCTTGTCACGCTTGGTCACGCTGAGCACCGATCTCTCTCTCTCTTCCCCTCCTCCCCATTTTCAATATGCGTACGTAGTTTATGGACAGCCCCTTACTATCTTAGCATCACCAGACGCCACTGGGATGAGCAACTAGGTTTTTAGGAGTCAGAGAATAATACTAGCACCCGGGTCAGCTCCAGATGTTGAATAGACAGAGTATCTATCACCTCCAGACAAAAAAAAATATCCTACCAACCCGCTTCCCCTACCCGGACTTAGACCAAACCACGACTTTTCACAACTTTCTCTCTCACAAAATACCATCATACCTAATAATCCTTACATCCCCACATCTTAGGAAAATAGCACCCTTCCCAACACAAGACCAAGCACTACCATTTAAATCCACCAAACTTCATCATGCACACATGAATTGTAGTTCTTTTTAGCACCATTATTGTCTATTTAATTTAATCAGGTACACAAAAAAAAATTCATATCACGAGGATAAGAGTCATGGATATGTCTGGTCACTCGAAAGAGAAAAATCATCTAATATCCATAGCCGGTAATACGCTTCTGTCTTGTAGGTTCGCAATCGGCCACAAGCTACTGCACTTTTTAGTACCACAGTAATAATTCCGCTATATTTGTTTTCTGTGTTAGCTTGGAGATTGTTATTAATATTATTATTATTACCGCGTCTTACTACCCGTTTGGGCTATATGCACTTAAGCTAATGTGTAATGGTAGGGTGATTGTGAGATGAAATGGAGGATCTGCAGTTTAACGTGGGATACGAACCACGGTGGAGGTTTGACATTCTACACATTCACAAGATGTGATTAGTACACGTCTTAAGGGCATTAGTACCACTGGCAACTCTAGAGCTTCGCAAGGATACATGACTTCAGCTTTATTATGGTAGTGTACCTC
>CABFOV010013101.1:0-10267 GCA_902141375.1 Timema poppense
GCTGTGTACTAAATCCCTCCAACTTGAAGATCTATAATTTAAATTTTAAAATCCAACTCATTTTCATCGACGATATGTCACAGTTATGAGATTAAAATAAATGGTTAGAAACGACTAGTCCTTTTTTTTAAAACAGGGTTAATTTTTCTATATAAAGATCAAAGCCCGAAATCGCTCATTTCGCGAGTTGGTTCGACCTTTCGCACAATGACTTGCTGGCCCAGCCAAATTGAGAAATATTGACAGGGGATATTTTCAAGTCGCGTTCTGGCCAGCTAAAGCGCGAAAAATTGACAACACAATCCCAACCTAACTAAACCTAACCGTTGGGCCAGGGAGTCACCCCTCTGGTGAGGGTACCCTCGGGGACCGGATGCGTGCCGGACTTACCCCCTCCCCCCAAAAAGCCCAATTGTTCCCCTTAGAAAGGCAATAGCTTGGACTAATATTAAAAATGGTAATATATAAGATAGATAGTAGAATTTACTTGACGAGAAATAACCGAAACCATTCATTTGAAGTGAATCCCGGATAAATAAATAACATTTATAGTAGCAACGTCGAGTCACTTTTAACTAAAGGTCAAGGCCTTTGCCTCTGAACAAGAAAATGTTCAACAAGTCAATGCATGTGTAAACGAGCTAATATGTTGTGTAACTCCAATTATCATAACAGCTCAGACTGCATAACAAGTAAAAGAAGGCTTCAAAGTGATAATTACATGTAATAAAATATTCGTGTTTGTTATTTTTTTTCTCAAGATAATAATATAGCTTAGAGCAGCTTTATCATTACAATATCAAATAAACCTTTCATCTATAATAACTATTTAATTGTATGGGGAGGCATTGAAATGTGAGATGGTAGATTATTATATATATTACGTGCTTTAGCCAGTTTCCTACGACCATATCCAGAATTAGCCGGCCAAAGCCAGAAATGCTGGTAAATTATTATATAGTTCGTTCTTTTGCCAGTTTCCTACGACCATATCCAGAATTAGCCGCCCAAAGCCATAAATTCTGGTAAATTATTATATATTTCATGATTTGGCCAGTTTCCTACGACCACATCCAGAATTAGCCGGTCAAAGCTCTAAATGCTGATAAATTATTATATATTTCATGATTTGGCCAGTTTCCTACGACCATATCCAGAATTAGCCGGTCAAAGCTGGAACTGCTGGTAAATTATTATATATTTCATGCTTTGGCCAGTTTCCTACGACCATATCTAGAATTAGCCGGCCAAAGCCGGAACTGCTGATAAATTATTATATTTCGTGCTTTGGCCGATTTCGATGGCCAAAACTAGAAATAAGTGGCCGGTCGTTTCACCAACTGGCTTGACTTTGGGCTGTGACAATTATATATAAATGTATATATTTTTAAAGATAGTTTAGGATTTAAAATAAATAGTTTTGAAACTTTATAAAAGCCATTTTCATAATAAATACTACAATGTGTTATGTGACGATATATTCTTACAAGTAAACCGCGCCTTTAATAATATTTGGACAGGGGGGAGAAATAGAAAGTAGAATAAAAAAAGAATGAGTATCAAAGCTTCACATGGTGCAAGTAAAATGAAAAAAATATATAACGTTCACGTCACACCTTGACACTAGGTGCTAACAAATGTTTTTTTTTCCTCCTCCTCCTCGTTTTAAACACACAGCCTCTCTCTTTTCTTTTTTACGCTTTCTCGTATGTTTTGGTTCATTTGTTAGTCAAAAGACTCACATTTTCCGCCTTGTCACATTGGAGCGCGTGCTTGCCTTGACGTGTGTTTCTTTGAAAGTCACATTTCCCCCCGTTACCTGTGCTTATGACACATGAGATAAAAGGTTTTCTCTTGCCCTACCCGCTCGACAAAGTTCAACCTTCCCTATAGAAAGGAAAAAGGGAAAGGTAGTCAGTCCGAATATGCATCAAAAATTACAAGGCAGCTAATTTTAATAATGTTTTTACGAGGCTAACTATGCATTAAAAAGTTTTTTTCGACAGTTGTATTTGTTACCGAGTCTAATATAATGTATTCCGACGCGCACAATTTATCAATGAGGTAATTGATTTATTTGTGACAGTTAAAAATTTACTAAGTTAAATCGCAAAATCATCACTTTATTAATAATTTATTTAATTAAGATGGTTGTAAACTTTACTAGGTGTACTTACTTGTAGGCCTAATGAGTTTATACCAAATTTCGTCAATGTCTGAATTGATTTATTTTTGACAGTTGTAAAAATTGCTAAATTATAATAATGGAGTGTCTGGGCTACAGATAAACCTGCCCGGAAGACTTCTAATTGTACCAATCGTACATCCTTTCCGTGGAGGCTCTTTCTATGTCCCGTTGAGATAAGGGGATGATTGTGGTGAATATGGAGGGGGGAGGGGCGAATGAAGACCTTAACCTATATTTTAATTAACCAAACCCTGGTGACTATGGGAATTACTACTCATTTGAGAAAAAAAAAAATCCACTAATACCGGTCAGGAATCGAGCCCGGGACATCTAGGACTGCAGCCCGGGGCTATACCACAAGGCCGGTTAGTTGCTAAATCTAATCTAATATATTCGTACACAATATTATGAATGATGTTTTAACCCTTTTTTTGTTGACAAGTGTAAAATTTAATAGCTCTATTAGTAAGACCTCAATTTTTAACAGAAAATTCCCGAATTTTCGTGTTTGCTGGACACAAAAGGTATGTATGTATGTATGTATGTATACATCAAAACGTGCTTGAAATCCAAAAGGTTCAGTCTAATTTTCATAATTATAAACTTATCAAACGCATAGAAACGGTACTAGATAATTATACTTTCAAGTATTCATATGTAAAATTATGCTATCTGCAGTTGTCATTTTGGATATATATTATCAATTAAGTCCCATCTTCATAGGAAGAACCTTACAGCTAGAAAAGTTACTACAGTAGCCCCGTGGCTTCTTTGGTGCTGACTGACAGCTCACAGCTGAGAGCTGACGGCCTTGAAAAGTTACCAGACCAAATTATGTATCCCTACGCCGAACCATATAATCTGCAAAAACATATGTTTAGCAACTGTCACTTCTAACGGTCAAAATGTATGTATATACCTAAATTTCGACTGTTAGCTGTCAGTTGTGAGCTGTCAGTCAGCACCAAAGAAGCCGTGGGGCTACTGTACCAACATTTTGACTGTCAGAAGTGACATCTGCTAAACACAAGTTTTTGCAGATCATATGGTTCGGCGTAGAGATACATAATTTGGTCTGGTAGCTTTTCAAAACCGTGAGCTGTCACTCAGCACCAAAAGTCATGGGGCTACTGTAGATCTACCTACACCTATTAATTCGTCCAGTCATGTAATCTTTAGCGGTCACTTTTGAGAGATAGTTTTAATAACTTTAATATAACACTTAAAATAAGTTATCATAAACGCATTTTTGTTCGAAAAAAAAATGAGTTTGTATTTTCTTAAGGGTTCTCTTTACCAGAGAAAAATTGGACTGTAGTTTGGTTTCATCATGCACAATACTGACCAATCCGAAAATAAAAAAGGAAGCACCAATTTAACCTTTAAGGCCACCAAGTGTTTATGAATGACGTTACTACAAACTAGTGCTAAATTAAGCTCAACCTACTTACGTGTTTGTTATCTCCGGACAAGAGTGGCGTATGTGCCTGTAACAACAAGAGAGAAAGAAGAGTTAGTGAAAGACAGGTCCCCCAAAAAGAAAGACACCATAGTTAAATAGAGGAAACAAAAACACCAGGAAATATCTTTTTAAAAAAACATACACATTCAAAATAAGTTAGTAAACGTGCAAGTTTTCGAAATATTTACACCTGGGCTGAAAAATAATGCACATACATTAGTCAAATTGTTATATTTTTATTTATAAAATCTCATACTTTTTTTCCAAGTATTCCTAAAGGGGTTCCCGTTTTATCAGAAACCTTAAGAAGCTATTTTCAACCTTTTTTCAAATCACGGCCCATTAATCGAGGCGTTAAAATTTAAAAAGGACACTATTAGTTTAAGAAGAGATTTTTATCACTAAAACAAATCTAGTAGTCTACTAAGATTATGTTTTTTTAAAAAGTTCAAGAATAGAAATTATAATAGTTATTTTTTTAAATAATGCAGATTACGGATTAAAAAAATATATTTTTATTTTTTATTTTTGACCTTTCCCTAAACTTCCGCGGCACACCGGTTGAAAAACGCTGCTTTAGAAAGTAATATAGAGGCAGGAAATATCTTAGTTCATTATTAAAGTGAAATGTGAGGTCATCTGATACAGATGATGAAGGTTGAATTTAGAGGAAGTTTACCCGCATTTGCTTGGAGGGAGAGTAGAAAACCATTCAGGGGGGAAAACATTCAGTTCATTCTATAGGGATTTGAACCCCGATCACCCCGTTATCGGAAGTCTAGTCTATTGCAAGAGTGACGCGTTAGACCATGCGGCCGCCGAAGAGGTCCGGAAGGAATTGCTTTGAGAAGATAACTTTTTACTGGTGAAGTAAGACAACGTTATTGAATCACACGTTTGAAAAAAAAAAGTTATATTTAAGACCTTATATCTAAAAATTAAATTGCCCTCACTCACTTGACATAAATGTACACATGCTGCTTGTGTCAAATGAATACAGGGTTAACGTAAAAATAAAACTATGCAAAGAATTGGTTAATATAAAGTTTTATAAAACCATACATAACACTGCACCTATACAGTTTTTGTCGATTAAGAATTAATAAATACAAAATTGTTTCAAAATAACAAGTCACGGTTGATGACTACATGTTTGCCAGCCATTTGCAAAACCATTAAATACTGTGCAGACTAGACCTTGTCATGAATAACATCATCTGTCATCGTGCAGACTACACCTTGTCATGGATAGTATCAACTGTCATCGTGCATACTACACCTTGTCATGGATAGTATCAACTGTCATCGTGCAGACTACACCTTGTCATGGATAGTATCAACTGTCATCGTACAGACTACACCTTGTCATGATTAGCATCATCTTTCATCGTGCAGACTAGACCTTGCCATGGATACCTTCATAATATCATCGTGCAGTCTACACCTTGTCATGGATAGCAGCAACTGTCATCGTGCAGACTAGACCTTGCCATGAATAACATCATCTTTCATCGTGCACTAGACCTTGCCATGGATAACATAATCTGTCATTGTGCAGACTAGACCTTGCCATGAATAACATCATCTTTCATCGTGCAGACTAGACCTTGCCATGGATAACATAATCTGTCATTGTGCAGGCTAGACCTTGTCATGAATAATATAATCTGTCATCGTGCAGACTAGACCTTGCCATGAATAACATCATCTGTCATCGTGCAGGCTGTACCTCTCTAACGAGTTGACTCACAGATTTCACCTTGTCCCGAATAGCACGTTTACTCCAAGATAAACACGTAACATGCAGGAATGCGGCATCACGTGACTAGTCGAGATTATCGACACAGCGATGGTAAATAGGAAGTCAGGACAGACTACAATTCACACATGAATGTACGTTAAGTACAGTCACGAGAATAAGTTCAGTGGAATCACGGCAGAATGATAAGAATGATGGACAAGTTAATATTTAAACATCTTAAACAATTTACTATACGCAGCGGTCAGCACGTGGTCAACATTTCAGGCTCGTTTAGTTTGTTGCTTCGGTTACGTGAAGAGAGAGAGGTTGGGGTTCGAATTTCGGCCGAATATAGGCCTAATGAGTTTTTTTACCCTTGGCGGATTTTCCCATTCCATCAGCATAAATGGAGCTACATTTCCTATAAATTTTGCCTCCCTCTGATCCCTATTATTATTATTATTATTATTATTATTATTATTATTATTATTAGAACCGTGTCTTACTACCCGTTCGGGTTACACGCACTTACGCTAATGTGTANAATGTGTAATGGTAGGGTGATTGTGAGATGAAATGAAGGACCTACAGTTTAACGTGGGATCTGAACCACGGTGGAGGCCTGGTATTCCCCGCATTCACAAGTTGGGATTAATATACGTCTTGTCAGAGGTGAAGGAAGGGTCTGGCAATCAGATAAATCTGTGCCGGTACCGAGGATTGAACCCCGGACCCCCAGTACAGAAGTCTTGACACCTTATACCTAGACCGCCAGGCCACCTCTCATCCTTAATATATTAGAGTTTCATATATTTATAAAACTAATGTGATATAATTGTGGCTACAAGGTGACATGAAACAGAGAAACTTAATTTATTTCCTCTAAATTTTAGATAACTATAGAACACGTTACTTTTATTTGCATTAATTTGTATGATAAAAAGTGACAGTTGCAGAAAATTTCATCTTCTTTTTACTGAGCCTCACTACTATGGGATGTCCCAAATAAAACCGTCTCCAAACGCTCAAAAGCCTGAGTTGTAGTAGGTGGCACCTCTAGTCTAATGAAGTTATCAAATAATGCGTCAGGGGACGAGTATGGGGTTAGGGGGTGTATAAAAATATACCCCGATTTTGGTTGGAAGAACAGTAGAGAAAACACAAACATATTTCTTTGCGGCCAACATTGACAGTATTTCTTTATTTTATTCGTGTTATTTTATAGGTATTGATAATATCTACCAAATGTGATAGCTTCAACTAACATGACTTCATGTATGAATATATTAAAATGGTTTTAGTAACTTTAGTAACTAACTTCTACTGTTCTTCTTATCAAAATCATACTATAGTTAGCTTATACCAGGGGTGTGCAAACTTATTTATCGGATGACCAAATTAAAAAAAAAATTGGATCATGTTATTTTTATTCATTTATTTTTCTTAAAAATTAATTAAAAACACACATATTAATATACTGACAGGAATAAATGTAAAACAGTTATAAATACCTTAGTGTCTTAGCATGTTTTTAAGTTCGTTTAGTATATTTATATTATGGAGATGTGAATTGAGTGAAACTGGTAATGAGCTTCCGGTAAGGAACACGACGCAACACATTCATAGTTTGCCCATCCCTGGCTTATAATAAATACAAACAAATAATGTCAATTAAAGAGCAACAATTTGTTGATAAAATTTTCAAGATCATTTGAGACTGAGTGGAGGAATTTGTTAAGGCTTTGATTGTAATGAACTCTCTTTTTCCTAATATCACGGCTTGCCAATAGAGATGTGAGGAGGAAAATTTTTCCGTCTTATAAAACCAGACGGGAAAATATTCCTCCCTTTTTTTCCCGGAAGATTTAATTTATTTTTTTCCTGTAGAGCAGGATGTCTGTAACTGGTTCAACCCGGCCTTATGAGGATAAATGAGGAATTATTTGAATAAATAATTAGCGGCTCCAGTCTAGAAAACTTAGAACGCACGACAGCCTCTATCCGCAAATGTTAGCACTATCTTCGCTAAGTCTGTTATAGCTCGTTGACGACATGGAGTTATATAAATAATACAAAGTTACGATGAATAAAACCAAACCATCTCGACAAAACATTTTTTGGAAACGCTGCTCCTAACCAATGGATACCATTATTTGCTTTCTTTATTGACTGTACCATCGTATGCAACCTTAACGTACCACTACCTTCATATGTGTAAAGTTATTGTGTAAACCCTGATTATAACTGAGGACAGACTAAGAGAGAGAGAGAGAGAGAGAGAGACAGACAGACAATATAGGAGACTGTTACAGAAATGAGCGTAGGTTAAAGTTTTGGATGAGCGGCGCACCGTTGAAATGTAGATCTCTGATTCGACGAGAACTTTACGCGAGACAGAAATGATTATTTTATAGTTCATACAGGAGTGTAGTTAAGTGAGAGCTTACAGAAGTTTCTTAAGATGAGATGGAAGGGGAGGCGAGAAAAAAGGCCAGTGTGTGTTTTTTGCAGTTTTTTTATGGCAAAACATGGCTCAAGTACAAATATAAAGTTTAGTTTTCTTCACATGTTGAAATCAACAGTTCCTGAATATCCGTCATGAACATAACAGCAGCATTAGATGAGAAACTTTTTAAATGAATAGAAAAAACTGTCATCAAATTCCAGGACACTCGTGACATATATATTTAAGAAATTTTGAGGTCACCATGTGAAGAAAATTAAACTCTTATATTTGTATTGAAGCAATATTTGATTTATTTTGGCCATAAAAAGTTTTGCTATAAAAATTGAAAAATTGAGCATGGAACGATTCCTAGATAGCTCAGTGGTTAGAGCGTATGTGTACTAAGTCAAAAGTCCCGGGTTCGATTCCCGTGCCCAGGTGTCATTTTTCAATTTTCAGAATATATCTAATGGAGTAATCCTCACTAAAAAGCATAAATAATAGATTCGGCTATTTAATTCACAATATGTTGGTATATATACATAAAATTTTAATTTAGCTCAACTTTATTATATAGTAAATCTAATACCTTGTAATTTAACGTGTTTTAATAAATTAATAATTTGAAACTTACAAATACAGTACGTTCTAGTGATTTATGGCTTATAAATCCTACACGCTTCATATCATCCGACATTTTTCGTATCAGAGGTGGGTTTGAATACAATTACCTCGCTTAATTGCGAGTACTTCGTAGTGTAAATTGTATTACTATATTATGAATGAATATACCCGCTTCATTGACTTACGTGTCTAACGCGCTAATCTCATGTTAGTCTAAACTACCGATGACGGGGAGGATCGGGGTTTGATCCCGGTCGGGTACACTGAGGATGGTTTTTCCTAAACGATTTTCTACTTTCCCTCCACGCAAATGCGGGTTCACTTCCTCTAACTCAACCGTCCCAATTATTAACCCATCAGCGTAGTTATTACTTAAAGCGTATACTCCGAACGGGTAGTAAGACGCGGTGCTAAATAATAATAATAATAATAATAATAATAATAATAATAATAATAATAATAATAATAAGCGTATAACCCGAACGGGTAGTAAGACGCGATGCTAATAATAATAATAATAATAATAATAATAATAATAATAATAATAATAAATTGTTTAATATATTCTTTAATGTAATTTTCAACAAAATGACAAGGAAAATTATCAGCAAATTTCTGACCAGTTAATACTTTTAAATTTTAAGTTTAAGGTTTATAAAAATTTTAAAAATCCAATGGCGATTTACGTGACAATTTGTACCTCTCGGATTAAAACAATGTTAAATTTTATTTTATTAAAATAAAAGTAGTATTTTTTATAGTACATTTTATCTAGTTTTTACTTCCTATTATCTAATAAACTTTTACTTTTTTATCTACTTCCTTTTAACAATGAAAGAAGTATGAAATATTTTTAACATAAATATCACGCCATTCCTTAGAAACAAATTGTAAATATAGACTATATTTTGTTTTATTTATCACCACGTCTTACTAACCGTTCGGGTTATACGCTTAAGTACTAATTACGCTAATGGATTAGGAATTAGTAAGGTTGAATATAGATGAAGTGAACCTACATTTGCGTGGAGGGAGAATGGAAAACCATTTAGTAAAAAACCTCCCCCTAGTTCACCCGACCGAGATTCAAACCTTGATCTCCCAGTCCTCGACAGTCTAGCTCAACACGACTAGCTAGTTAGCCAACTACGCCACCTAGGCGGGTCTAGGCTATATTAAAATTTAAGAATAGTTCTGCACATCATTTAACCTTTTTTAATAACGCACACATGTATGCTATACGAATTTTAACCACGCTAATGAGTTCAGGATGAGGAAGGAAGAATTCATCGTGGAAAGGAAGCGAAAAGGTGAGCCTGCCGGGATTCTAACCTCGACCATCTCATTACCGGTAAGCCAGACTAGATGAGCATAGCATTTAGTCCACGAGTTCATCGATGCGGATTCAAAGAATGTCTAATAAAACAATATAATGCAGATCTATATACTGGTTTTTAATTAATCCGTCTTGTATGTAAGACTATAATTTATTCATAAGGGTTTCTAACCATTCGTCCGACATCTTAGCTAGGTCAGTAATGTGTCTGTCTAATGAGCTAAGGGACCCCGAGTTCGATTCCCGGCATGGTCGAAAAATTAATCATAGATGAAATGTATGTTTACCGTTTTACAGTGACACATTAACGGGCGGGGGCTGGGTGTTGTGTCTGTTCTATATTTAAGATAGGTGATCTGGCGGTCTAGGGGTAAGGTGTCAAGACTTTTATGCTGGCGGCCGGGGTTCAATCCTCGGTCCCGGTAAAGATTTATCTGATTACTAAACCCTTCCTTCACCTCTGACAAGAC
>CABFOV010013102.1:0-10262 GCA_902141375.1 Timema poppense
GAGTCTTGTTATGTTCACTCTTCGTGGTTGTAGAATTGGTGTTATTTTACTCATATTTTCTTCTTGCTTGTAACGTTGATTTTAAGCAACGTTACAGTAATACATTAAAACAATATCATCAGTCGTTGTGGAAGATAAAGCCAAGAGTGAGAGAGACTTGAAGAAAATAGGAGAGGACTAGGATAGGGTAAGGAACAATTGAAACAGGATGAAAAAGTGGGAAAGGACCAACTTGTGACAACAAAAACGGCATTCAAAGTAATGGAAAGAGGCAGATGTGATAGTACAGCAAATCTAGAGGAAGGGGACGTAGTGCCGCACTTCTATCCCAAATTAGAGGAAAACCTTCAGCTATCAAGTTTGGAAAAACATCACAACCTTAACCTGTCACTTCGTCACAATCACACGGACCACTGCGTTCGATACAAAAGAGAAATGGTCGACAGAAAAGTGGCCGGTGTTTGCATACATTTGGAAAAACTCTGGCGAAGGGTCTATCGAGGTTTTAATCTCAGTCTAGTGTAATGGGGGTGAATTTTCTGTTTTTCCCTAAAAGGATTTTGACTCTCCATCTATGTAAATGCTAGTACACTTCCTCTAAATTTCACCTGCTTCCTTTCTTCCCCATCAGTGTACATATTAGGATAATCCGAACGGGTAGTAAAACATGGTGCGAAAATACAATGAAAATAACCTCCCGAGTGCTGCCGAGGTGATCTCCTAGAGATGATCCGAAAATATTGAACATATTTTAATCAAGTCCAGAATTATCAAATCATAACTTTTCCTTAGTTTTATTTGATATTAATTAAATATTCCAACAATATATTTTTAACGATACAACAGTATTTTTCTTTTAAGTACCCCTTGTTTACGAGAGAAGGTAGCTTACCCTGCATGGCTACACTATGTCGCAGTTTAGAAGATATGGGACTAGCGTAGTTCATCAAGGTCAGACTTCTACCTTTAAGGGTAAGTTCAATGGCATCCGCCTGGAACTATGAAATAATTACTTGATAAAATCAACTCCACATTTTTTATTATTATTATTATTGGGTGTTCTACGTGCTTTTTTCGAACATCTTGATCACATCATCAGACGACTTCAAAATAACCTAATACTATGAAAAACCCAACATCCAGTCCCCCGTTCAACAATTTATTATAAATAAATATTCGATCAAGCCGGGGATGGAAACAGGGACCCCAAGATAATCTGGCACACGCGCTACCGACTGTGATAAGGTGTTGACTCAAGACCACCAATTCAGCCAAGAATCAAACCCCGACCCGATTATTAGCGGTGATAAAGTGTAATGAATGTATAACTCTAATAAACCGACCAACAGCCTGAGTTGTTCAACCGAAAGTATATTATGGTATAAAAAATACTTTTTTAACATAAAAATATATTTTCAATTACTTAACATAGTCTTGGAAATTGCAACAACAAAAAAAGTCACTCTATTGAATAGACCAACGAAGTAAATTTACTCACATATGAATGGAAAATTGACTAAACGTAGTACTTATAGCCAATTATATTAATTTTTATGTTTTTTATTTTATGAGCTGACACAACTTTTTAATTTTAATCCCTACAACTGTCT
The DNA here is from genome assembly GCA_902141375.1 of Timema poppense. NCBI lineage: Eukaryota > Metazoa > Arthropoda > Insecta > Phasmatodea > Timematidae > Timema > Timema poppense. The sequence continues at coordinate 1,611 of CABFOV010013102.1, forward strand.
TATAATGCTGTACTATTTAGGCCCGGACAAAGCGTAAATCGTGTTTCCCACTCTACAACTTCAAAACGACACCAAACATAAACGGGAGGCGCAATTGATCAGTAGTTATTTTTAAATAAATTTGACTATTCTTATTATTTCTTTCACATAATATATCCATGTAAAATAAAAATAAAAAAGTTTCCTGCCAGACAACTTTTTGATGTATTATTTTAAATGTTTCAAGAGTTATAATAATTTGTTTTAATCTCATGTAAAATATATTAATTTCAGACATTGCAGGCGTTATTCATGACTATTACCATAGCCACCATAAAATATTGACTTTAATACACTAATAGAGCGAGACTTATGTGATATATTTGAAAACTCGCGAAACTGAGGCACAAAGTGAATTTGTATATTTTGTAAAAACTAAGTATTTTTAGTTTATATTGCTTTGATTATATGCATCAATAAATGTTATATAATAGGGCGTGTTAATTTCTTACATATGACTATGTTCGTTTTTAGGCTAAAAAAGTGAAACTCCACTAGGTAAAGAAAGGACAGCGCTAACGGGCAAACCGAGGGGCTAGAAAGAGATGGTAAGTGTCCATCATAGCCTCTGGTGCAATTTAAGTGTGGAGTGGACTGTAGGTTCTTAAGTGCAGGAATTTAAAAACAACCCGCTTCCGTGGCCGAGCGGTCTAACGCGTCAAGCTTGATTCACACGTAAGCCTTAAGTAGAAAACACAACAGAGAATCCGCTCTGCTTAGGGGCGCTGGAGTTCACATACACGTGAAAAGCTGGGAATGTCTGTTTACCCATGAAGCATTGAAACGTAAAACTACAACCAGATGATTGCCTACAGTACTGTGTGTTTTCATAACCTATTCTAAGACAGTCGTGTTTTACTTTACGCTTTTTACCAAGATTTTTGAGTCTGCCGTCCACAGCAGTGGGCCTGGTAAGGCGGGGCGGATTTATTTCTCCCAAGTTCTAAGGGGCAAATAGTTTGTGCTTCCATTGCGGCGAAGCGGAAAGGTTAGTAATGGAAGAATGGAACATATTCAGTTGCATAATATTTGAACTTATTTGGAGAATGAGGTGGGCCAACATGGGAAGCATGTGTTATAATAAATGACAACTTTAAAAAGCTTTTTCAAAATTTAGTCTGAAATGGGATTATATGAAAATATGCAAACCTTAAAAATAATTATCTAAGTAAGTGAAAAAAATTATTTAATTTAAAGTTTTTATACAAATTAATTAAAAGCATTATTTTAACCTTTATAATAATGTTTGTTGTGAAATATGTTTATATATTTAAATTTAAAAAAATTGTTTCTTTGAAAATACAACTGATCATAATTCTAGCAACTGTTCAACTTTCTAAAAACGAATGAGCCTGGACTTTAATGACTGAAACAATATCACATAGAACTTCATACATAACACAAAAATATCTAAAAATGTATCAGCTCTATATGTAATTTCCTAATGTATGTGAGTGTATTTCGACAACCTAGATGAGCTAGAAGGAGGAAATTAAGCACATTTATAATATCAAGCACAGGACAGAAGCTAGCGTAGCCAGTTTTACAGTTTATGTTAATTTTTTTCAATTTTTTATTTCTTTAGTAGACATATGATTAATTTAGTTCACTTTTACTTTATCCACTCAAACGTATTAACTAATATAATTTTTACTTCAACAAACAAACCTCAACCTTATCAATTTAAGGCCATGGTCTCGTTATGTTGGTTAATATCATAATCAACCTGCCATAGACCAGCATAAAAATTAGTTTTTAAGTAAAATACTCAAAAATATGAATGAAAATTAGGACTTAATAAACATGACTAAGCCAAAGACACACTTTACAAATGAAACTAATCAAGACTCATTTGTATGCAATAAAAACTAATCCTAGTGCTTTCAGGTTTGAATTCAGATAAACCTAAATATAGATTTATAAGACGTACAGTACATGGCTTAGTTTAGAAAATACTCGACAAATATGGTGTTCTCTGTATACAAACATGCTCTTTTGACGGTATTCGACTATATATCTGTAATTAAATAAATTGGTGCTATGAATTTAGGAAATTGTAAATTATTATTTGGTCTACTATTGCAATATTATACCATTTTACTAATTTTTTTGAACGTTGGTTTCAACTTTACTGTAAAAAATGTGTGTATTTTTGGTGGGGGTGGAACTACTCAAAATAACTATTAAAATAGTTTAATTTGACCCCTTAACGTACTTTGACTAGCAATACTCATCATAGCACTATATGCAACATCAATACAATAACGAGAAGAGCTCTCACTTGGTGTTCTTGTTTATACTAAAATCATGGTAGCAGCAGTATACATAAAACATGGCTCTTTTATTTAATAATATTTCAATTTAAGATTTTCGCTTTGATTATTGGGTGCTTACATTAGTAGCAATGAAGATATAAAATGGCTTTAACTAGTAGATGATTTTCTGGCGAAGTTTCAAGGGTCTCAATGCCAGCGTATCAGGGTTTACCAGTGTCATAAATTCAAATAACTATTATATATAAGCTGTGTCCAACCATCTAAATGATAGCGAATTCATTAAATATCAATCAATTTTTAGTTGAGAAATTGTGACTGGGGGGTATAAACCCCCCAAATTGTAATTATTCCATAACACAATTATCTATTGGAAGTTTTTCATCTCAAACAATTTTAGCAAATAGATCCCATTTACATCATTTTTAAATGAGTAGTTGGTCCTGGAGTAGCAAAGCCCCCCAAATGCAAAATTTTGTCAGACAACACTTTTCTATTGAACATGTGTCCATCTTAAATGATTTTAGCGAATAAATCCCATCTACTTCATGTTTAGGATAAGTTGTGCACGTGATAAGATAAGCCCCCCCTCACCCCCTTACATTTAGATTTTCTAAAATAACACTTTTGTATTTAAATTATTTCCAAACCAAACAGTTTAACTATGAAATCACATCTCCATAATTTTCAAATGTGTTGTGCCCTGAATATAGAAGCCCCCCTTATTAAAGTGAAAGAATCTTTATCACCAACACATTTCAGAATAACGGTTCACCTATTTAACTAATACCGGTGAAAAATATTTCTCTCTCTTCGATAGAGTGTGAAATACAGATATATCCATAAGGAGAAAGGGGTACAAGCCCCCTTCTAAAATATATATCATTTGATAAATTTAGGGGATAATCCTACATTGATAATAGCGCAAACTGACAATTTCAATGGCCTTCTAATTGGGCATGTTAGAGAAATATCTCTTTTTATTTTACAGCACCCCCTGGGCCCTCGCCCTTGGTTGCAGGTATAAAAAAGGGGAATGGGTATTCGATAAAATAAATAAAGTCACTAAATCTACACCCTCACCTTTCTACACACAAATAAGATTTCCCGCCGTTGCTTATAATATTTCATAAGTATACATTAACAAAAACTAATAATACATTTTGTTTAATTAAACATGTAATAATGATGTAGCAAATATTTATTATTATGCAACTATTTAACAATAGTTAGTTTTAATTAGGGGAGTATCTATCTTATAATGACAGCTCATATTTCCTTAGCACTATTTCGGAAGAACGCTTAGATTTTGAATTTACCCCAAAACTTTCCATAATTAGGTGGTATTTAATTAATGTTGTGCTATTTTTTATAGATTTTCACTTTAATATTCGGACATTTTAAGCTTTTATGACATTCCTTATATAATTAATTTAGTTTTAAGTGCATACGTATTAACATGTAAAATTCAATTTTCTCCACTATAAAAAAAATTGTAAGCTCTGAAGTTATAATGCAAAAAAAATAAATTCAATTGTTTATTGCAATTATAGCCGTCGCTTAGCAATATCAATCTTTGTAGTGTCTTCTCGGAGCACCACAAAAGATGTCAACTTGAGTTTGTGAGCAACAAATTCAGTTAAAATAATTATTAAAACTAAAATGTGCAAAGGATGTTTCGGTGGTTTTTGTGGAGGGGTAGTCCGGCGTGTCCGTGGAGAGTTTCGCAGTATCCGGGCACGTCTGGTTCGCCGAAATTTACGCCAGAGTAAGTCAAGAACTTGATTCAATAAGGTATTTAGATTTTCTACATCAAACTATTGCTACACATATATTACTAGCTGTACAGTACACGCATTAACATCAAGTTCTTACAAATACAATGTTATCTGTACATAGTGTAGTAAAATATAATTTATACAGACATAAATTCTTCTATTTATTTATTTATTGTAACATCAAGCTTCTATTTAGTTTATTTGAAGAAAATGAAAGGGCTATTTCCTCGGAAGCTTTTCCCATTGGGAGAAGTTTGCCAGATTGATAAATAAACAAATACTTTGTCATCTAAAATAAATGATTTAAAATGAAATAGACGTAGAAAAAATTAAATGTGGCAGTTCTCGAAGATAATTAAGTAATTTATTTTTTAAGCCAGATTGTGCTGTGATATATGTCTAAAGTTAAGTAAATATATGAAAAATATGAATGAACAAGATGTTATGCAAGAAAGTGTATAATATCGTGGTCACATCGATAGAATAAAATAACACAAAATTTCTGTCTGTATTTACATTACCATCATTTGTTACTACACACACAATATTGTCTGTATTTACATTACCATCATTTGTTAATACACACACATTGTTTTCTGTATTTGCATTACTATCAGTTGTTACTACACACACAAGGTTGTATGTATTTACATTACCATCATTTGTCAATACACACACAATATTTTCTGTATTTACATTACCATTAAATTGCTATTACACACACACTATTGTCTTTATTTACATTACCATCAGTTGTTACTACACACACAATATTGTCTTTATATACTTTACCGTCATTTGTTACTACACACACAATATTGTCTTTATTTACATTACCATCATTTGTTACTACACACACAATGTTTTCTGTATTTACATTACCATCAGTTGTTACTACACACACAATATTGTCTGTATTTACATTACTATTAAATTGCTATTACACACACACTATTGTCTTTATTTACATTACCATCAGTTGTTACTACACACACAATATTGTCTTTATAACACACACAATATTGTCTTTATTTACATTACCATCATTTGTTACTACACACACAATGTTTTCTGTATTTACATTACCATCAGTAGTTACTACACACACAATGTAGTCTGTATGTACATTACCATCAGTAGTTACTACACACACAATGTAGTCTGTATGTACATTAACATCAGTAGTTACTACACACACAATGTTGTCTGTATGTACATTACCATCAGTTGTTACTACACACACAATATTGTCTTTATTTACATTACCATCATTTGTTACTACACACACAATATTGTCTGTATTTACATTACCATCAGTTGTTACTACACACACAATATTGTCTGTATTTACATTACCATCATTTGTTACTACACACACAATATTGTCTGTATTTAAATTACCATCAGTTGTTACTACACACACAATATTGTCTGTATTTACATTACCATCAGTTGTTACTACGCACACAATGTTGTCTTTATTTACATTACCATTAAGTTGCTATTACACACACACACACACACACACACACACACACACATACAATGTTGTCTGTATTTAAATTAACATCAGTTGTTACTACTCACACAATGTTGTCTGTATTTATATTACCATTAAGTTGCTATTACACACACACACACAATGTTGTCTGTATTTACATTACCATTAAGTTGCTATTACACACAAACACAATGTTGTCTATATTTACATTACCATAAGTTGTTACTGTAAGAGTTTGACTAGTTTTGTATAGCTGGTTTAATATTTATATACATTTTATTTTATTCAGTAAAATTACATAAATTATTTGGTGTTAATTTGGATAAAACTGCCTTTGGCGCTCGAAAAAAAACACGTTTTGGATAATTATTTTAATGATAGAAGACAGAATAGCTCTGTGTTAATATTCAAATCTTGGAAGCATCAGCAAACAATATCGCGTGTGACAAATAAAAAAAATCATTTAACTGTTTCTTGTTGTCATAGTTTTCCTCTGAATTTCACAAAAAAACAAACACTTGTTTAATAGCTGCCTTCACAGACTACTCTACTGCCTCAACAGTTTCAAGTCCATGGATAATGATTACAAGTAATAATTGCTAGTTCTTATCTTGGACATTAGTTGGACTAACCCACAGTAGTTATCTAACTTGGCAAATAGAATGCGCGCTGATAGAAGCCGAGCTAGACGGCTATTTAATGAACTACTTATTTTAAAGGAATTTTAAATAAAGACAATTTTAGCCAGATTCTATTTTACTCCAAATATTCGTTGATTCATTGAGTATTTCTCTTTACCATTTCCTTTTACTAAATCTCTCATCCATACGTCACTATTCTAACAAAACTCCTAGTTCTAAATTGTATCACCGCTTTGGTGTGTATTTGGAATGTTCCTTTTGGCTTTTTTGTTTTAGGTTGAAGGGGACGATTAGTATTTTTTTATTATTGGCATCGTTTTAAAAAATGGTATTAAAGCCTGGATGTTTTAAGTTTCCAATCAAAAGGCAAAAAGGGACACAGTACTCTAATTATTACAATTTTGAACTACAAAAGATGTACACAAGAGTGCTGATTTTAACTTGAAGAGGTTGTGAGAACGACATTCATATCTTTAATTAAATATAAAGATATGTATTTGCGTGATTGAATTTTCAACTACAGAATGTCTATGGATGAGAAGTTTCAATTTTTTTATATTATTACATTTTAAATAGCCACATGGTGACTATTTTGGGATAGCTTAAAAAATAAAATAAATAGGTAACTATGAGCAGTTTGGATATTTTGTTTGAATCAAATAAATCTAAATGGTTTAATGGCGTAAATAAACTTTCAGTGCCATAATTTTAGACATGGTTGAACTTAAATAATATATATATTTCCCTTGAAATGTTTGAAAGGTTGTTTAGTTTTGTTTTCTAATGATTTAAATTGAATTAAGATTGTGATATAATAACTATTGCTTTGACAACAAAACAAATGTTATATTTATAGTTTGTGAACACCAAAATCTAACTTTGTTTCAAGTTTTAGTTTTAAGTAGAATTGTGTTAACCTAGATATGTAAATTAACGGAGCTCCACAGGCAGGTTAAAATTCAGAGTACATAAATAGCCAAACGCATAACATGAAATAGTTTTTTTTATTATTTTATTTCATGATAACCTTTAAATTTGTTCAATTACAATATAATATAGCATTTAGGTATAAGTACAATTTTTTGTGTTTTTTTTTCCTAAAGCATTATCAACCAGCTTCTTGTTGTATCATGTAAAATTGCTACGGCAACTAGACAGGAAAAGAGAAGGGGTTTCCTAAGCATGTGTTTAAACCCAGTAATACTGAGAAAAGGGTTCTCGTGCAACTAAGCTACATAAACTATTTTTTTTTCTTATACAACACTAGAGGAGATATATTTTATTACATTACTACACACACAATATTGTCTGTACTTACATTACAAAGACGTTGTTACTACACAGATAATTTTGTATGTATTTAAATTACCATCACGTTGTTATTACACATGTGCGCAACTAACACGTGAGAAATTACCCCAAAGTGATTTTGTTCTCTTCTATGTTGAGGGTGAAGGTTTACGCACCCTTCTTTTTAATAGAAAAACCAGTCACAGGCCATTCCTACCTCGACTTACCTACCTTTTGGCCTCTGCCTCTATTTGAAGAGGATTCAACGAGCTCATCTTCCAACAATATGGGGCACCGCTTCACATCCACATGGCTGTACGGGAACACCTGAACATACATCTCCATGGGAGATGGCTTGGTCGTGCACGGGCTGACTATGTGGCGTGGGTCAGATAGCCGCCCCAATCACCGGACTGAACCCCATACGATTTCTTTATGTTGGGTGATGTGAAAGACAATATTTTGGTCACACCTCTGCCATGATCTTTGCTGGAGCTGAGGCAGAGAATAACAGCCATCGTTGAGTCCGTCACCGCCGACACAGTGCACAATGTGTGCGAAGCGTTTTCTGCCGTGTGACTCGAGGAGCACACATTGAATCACTTAAACTGCGAAAAAAGCTACTAGGATTTCTGTATCGACAGGAAAATGTTTCAATTTAATCGAGTGAACCTTTACGTTTTTCGGTTTTTCGAAAATGTAAAGATAATTTGTGCTCACCTGTATATAGTTCCTAGCTATTAAGAGCACTGTTTTATTATAAAATTATTTGATATATCGATCATATTTGAATGTGTTACGCTGAGTATAATGACATATAAATATGTGTGTGTGGTTTGATTGTGTGCCTTAATGTTAGTTTTCCCTCGCTCTACTTTATTTATTTCTAATTTCCTCATTTATTTTATTTTAATAAGTTCATTAATATTCAATTATGTATGTGGGCAATATATATATATTTTTTGTAATGGTATTAAAAATCAGTTTTTAGTAGGCCTACTTAAGTATTAAATGCCCATTCTTTATTATTAAGGTGACCTGGCAGTCCAGGGGTAAGGTGTCAGATTTCTGTGCTGGCGGCCGGGGTTCGATCCTCGGTCCCGGCACAGATTTATCTGATTACCAAACCC
>CABFOV010013103.1:0-10261 GCA_902141375.1 Timema poppense
TGACTATGAGGCTCAACTAGGGTCAAGAAGTGACGGAGGGTGTGTGACTATGAGGCTCAACTAGGGTCAAGAAGTGACGGAAGGCGCATTACTATGAGCCGATAGAGTCAATTACAAGTTTGCCGCACGTCAACATTTTGTGTGACCTTGTTCTATTTCTCCGTTCATTTGTGGTGTCTACATCTAATATTCACGCATGCGCATATCTAGACGGAATAAATATTGTTTCAAGGTATGCGTTTACTTCCAAGAGAAGGATATATTTGCTTAATTCCTTATAAATATGTTTGTATACGCAGTTAATAGAAGTTAGCTGTCGGGGACAATGTTTATGGCGAGCTTCTAATAACTCACACTTAAACTGCCTTTACATAATATTATTATTATTAGCACCACGTCTTACTACCCATTCGGGTTTTACGCACTTACGCTAATGTGTAATGTTAGGGTGATTATGAGATGAAATGAAGGACCTACAGTTTAACGTGGGACCCGAACCACGGTGGAGGCCTGGCATTCCCCACATCCACAAGATGTCTTGTCAGAGGTGAAGGAAGGGTTTGGTAATCAGATAAATCTGTGCCGGGACCGAGGATCGAACCCCAGCCGCCAGCACAGAAGTCTGACACCTTACCCCCTAGACCGCCAGGTCACCTCTTTGCATAATAGGAGTGGTACCTTTTGTCCCTTAAATTGTTTAAGATCCCAAAGATTTAACGCCACTGACCATAACAGATGAAGTTCCTATATCAGTAAAAGGGCAGTATTGGACCATAGCTCAATGGCTAGAACGCCTAACCACTGGCAATTATTCAATTCACAAGAAATGCCTAAAACTACCACTGTGATATTTGATCGCACTAAGCTGGCGGGTAAACTAATGTTATTGATTCTGGTCGACGTGTAATTCACCGGTAACGGTGGGTTGGTGTCTGTTCCACAGGAGACTCGGCAGCCCCATCCAGCCGATGTGTCGGTCTCTCCTGTCTGGCTCCAGCTCACAGGACGGGGCCCTTAGGCCCGAACAGAAACGAAGAAAATACACAGCTTCTGGAGGTGTTTCCTCCCACGTTTGGAAAGACTGAGCGGATAGTCGCGCGGATAACTGGGGCCTTGCGGATAGTCGCAATAAAATCCACAGGGCAGATGGAAATAGGATGCAAGCGTGGGACGCGGGTAGAATTAAAAACAACTAATACATAGAAAAGCAGCTAACAACCAATCCGTGGTTTTTCGCAAATAATATTTATTTCCCCCGGAACTGTGTGCGGACTTTATACAAAATAAATTAGAAATAAACCTCATCACGTTTATTTATGTTCATCAAACAATAAATATCATGTTTGATCATTTTTCTCTAATTTTATGGATTATATTTACATTATTCTGTAATAAATTAACCGGCGTTGTGTTTTATTACTGTTATAGTAATAATAATAATAATAATAATGGAGTGTCTAATCTACATCTCTCTGTAGCACTGTGCGTGGAATATAAGCCAGTACTAATGTTCCGTTGTCCAGGGGACTCCCGGACATCCTTTCAGTGGAGGCTTTTTTCCATATCCCGATGAGATTATGGTGATAGTGATGGTATGTGGGGGATAGTGAGTATGGTGGTGATAGTGATAGTGAGTATGAGGGTGTGGAACCAGTGTAAACATTCAAGCCTAACTTTAAGACTAAACAACCAAACTCTGGTGACCGTTGGGTTAGTGCCCCCCTTTCGGGTACTATATATATACCCAAGGTACCAGACCGGAATTGAACCCGGTAGCCACTATACAACGAGGCCGGTTTACTTATGACTGTTATGAAAGAAGACAATACCCGCTTGCGAATATCGGGAAAAATTTAAAGGAAAGGATGTGGATTGAGTGAGACTTTGCGGATGCTGGATGGATGGATGGATGGATGCCAAGCCCCATTAAAATAATGTTTTTCCAGCCAAAAATTATCAAGAGAACATGTGGACAGGAGGTATACCTGATTTTGGTAGGAAAACCGTTCTGGGCCTTTATCCTAACTGAATATTACTATAATGTATAATTCTGTTATGAAATAAGGCCTTCTAAAACGGGTTTTTTGCTTTGAGAGAACAAATTTTAAATAAAATGAGCTCAACGTGCAATAAGTAATTAAATTAATGTTTGGTAGTATCGTAAATGGATCGGTTTGAAAATATTAAATATTGTATTCTTCCTAACCTCTCAGTGACGACTCGATTAATAATAATAATAATAATAATAATAATAATAATAATAATAAATTATTTTTATAAGATATGACACGTTTGTCCATCAGAATGGTTGAATATTTAGGAAGCTCAGTTAAAATACTGATTCTGGAGACCCCAGTTTGATCACAGGTAGGGCTAAAATAATTGTTTATTTATAAATGGACGCGTCTTGTCCCCCTGATAATAAACATTTTGACACAAGGTATAGGATTAAGTAAGGGTTGCTGTCTTGGTTTAAGCTAGCTTGTAAGTCGTTTGCTTAGTATAAATCAATAAAATATAGTATACATGTTTATAAGAAATGAGGTCAAGATATATTTTGAGATTAAATGCCTTATTCAGTTAAGGTTGATACTAGATCCAGAAAAAAAACCTATTTTATCAGACTTTTAACGTTTTGATCAGAAAAATAAAAGTTGAAGGTTCAAATAAATCATTTACTATTATTTACACGGGTCGGACAAATTTATTCGTTTCCTGTTGTTTTATTATGTTGTAAATAAACTTAGCAGGAGGGCGTGATGTACAAAGAGCATTAGTAAACTTCCTCTAATAAATCATCAACAGCATTCACTCGATGTGTAAATAATGTCTGGAGGATATAGTTCACCTGTTGACCTTGACCCAGGTCAAGATTGTCTAGGCGTTGGGGATTAGTTATTGATCGACCACCTGTTAGGGGCGGGTGGTCTTACGACTACCGGATAAATATTGCTATCGGGAGGTTAAATAAAGTTGAAGACCAGATCAAGGTTATCAGACACTTTTAATATTTTACGTGTATTATGAACTGAACCTATCTACCGGATAGCTATCTGAAGGATAAATTTATTTTTATGCAGAAAACGCAAGGTTGGTACTGTTTTTATTGGTACGCGCAAGAGTATAGTCCTAATGCTACCGATACTACCTGGCAAATGCCTACAACGCTCAGCATTTGTTAAATAATGGCGGCTAAACAGATGACGTCACGTGGTCGCAGAAGCTAAGATGTCTCGCGAATACTAATTTTGGTGTCTGCCTAAATGTGGTCAATGGTTGGGTACAACGTTTACATAATTTCATCTATTGTACTTAAATTTTGATCATTGGTTTTTATATAAATATAACTCTACAAAAAGCTTGTCAGTTTATATAAAAGTGTGAATTAAATGTTCTAACTTTATATAATTAGAGTTTGGGCATGTTTCTACCAAACACGTGAAACAGGATTTTAAACTCAAAAATTTTTTCTGATAGGCGAAACCTCATGAAAACAACACATCACTATGGCGATAGCCATTTTAACTGTCAGATAAAAGTTATCAGGTACTTAAACCTCCCGATAAAAACGTGATGGATAAATACATTTTATCTGGCAGATAAATGCCGTCTGGCAGTCATAAGACGCACTTTTAACTTATCCACCAGATATAAATAATTATCTGCCAGAATAATATTTATACAGGAGTCATAAGACCGGTTCTTAGAGACGTCCTGTATTCGAGTCTCGGTTGGACCAAATATTTAGTTATCGTACGTGAATATTTAGTAAGTAAACGATGAGATACAATTTATTGTTTCGGAATTTACTTGAAGGATGTCTTGAAGTGTCGGTCGACACCATTAGTTGTGTATATGAGTTTTTAAATAAAATAAAAATTATATCATACATAATTGTTTTTATCTTTTATTTTATTTTCAAATTTATCCTTCACTTATATTTGCAAATAAATATAGTTAAGGTTAAATAAAAAAAAGTTACTCCACTTACATGATGAATTAAAGATTATATATTTGTTAACTAATGAATTTAAATTTGAAATGTTGTAATATTTTTAATTCGGTTTCGGCTAAAATGTTCTCAAGCAAACTAGGAACTGTTCCATTTTACATTTTTTAAACTCGTCCTTACTAGCTTGCCTGACCGTCTCCTTGATCCTGGGAAGGAAAGACAGTACAAATATTTGTCCTTTTATTTTTTAATCTAATAAGATTTATCCAAATATATTTTTCATACTTAAAATTAATTTGTATTCAATCCTCGTCCCTTAACAGGGGGGAAGTGGGGTATTAGAGAAATTAAGGGGGGGGGAGGGTCAGACACGTGTTTGGGGACCCTGGTTCCACTCCAAGCCATATAACAAATGAGTTATAATTTGTGTGTGGATATTTTCACATCACCGATGCTTTACGATGTACCTAATGTCTGCGTGTGGCTTGTCCAGATCAGGTGAAAAAAAATATTGTAAATTTTGGCTAAATTTTGACAACTGGTAAGAGCGGTGGCGTACTAGAGCCGAAGGTCCCGGGTTCGATTCCCGTGTCCAGGTGTCATTTTTCAATTTTCAGAATATAAATTTTGACAGCTTTTTTATGTTTAAAAATTCTTATCTCCCCGCCCAACTTATTTTAAAAATGGAACAACTCTTGTAAATGCAACACAACATTAATTAAAAAGTGTTGTTCAATTAATGTGTTTAAATTATATTTCCAAATGAGTATTGGAATATATATAAATATATAGTAGGTGACCTGGCGGTCTAGGGGTAAGGTGTCAGACTTCTGTGCTGGGGGTCCGGGGTTCAATCCTCGGTCCCGGCACAGATTTATCTGATTACCAAACCCTTCCTTCACCTCTGACAAGACATCTTGTGAATGTGTGGAATGCCAGGCCTCCACCATGGTTCGGATTCCACGTTAAACTGTAGATCCTCCATTTCATCTCACAATCACCCTACCATTACACATTAGCATAAGTGCGTATAACCCGAACGGGTAGTAAGACGCGGTGCTAATAATGATAATAATATATATATATATATATTCTTTTTTTTACTATCGGATAGCCCTGGCTGTCACATATATAACCAACTGAATGAAGCCTTGGATCGAATCATAATCTTAGCCTACGTATGAACCAAGAGTAATTGATATTGTTAAACTGATAGCAAATATATCAGGGATGAAACGGACATTGACACTGACACAGCCAGAAAATATAAAACATGAGCTACTGGAACAATCAATCATACGAGTAGTGTAACGGACCTAGAGTTAAGAACCCGAGGTTCGTTATAAAACTGGGTTTATTTTATTTGTTTTTTAAACGATACCCTAATTTCCTCATATTCTCTCCTGGTTAATTAATCGTTCATTATATTTCACACTCCAGTTCCTGTCCTCTTCATTTGTTAGATATGTTAGATATGTTACAGTAGCCCCATGAATTCTTTGGTGCTGACTGACAGCTCACAGCTGACGGCTTTGAAAAGCTACTAGACCAAACTATGTATCCCTACGCTTAACCTTATGATCTGCAAAACCATATATTTAGCAGGTGTCACTTCTGACAGTCAAAATTTAGGTATATACCTAAATTTTGACTGTCAGAAGTCAGCTGTGAACTGTGAGTCAGCACCAAAGAAGCCATGGGGCTACTGTAGATAGCTCAACTTCGTACAGGATAAAAATTTGCGTACTATCTACCGTATGATTGTGTACTTAAAACGTTACTACAAGAATCGTTTTGTAATATAACAATTATTCACAACAGTCACATTAAATATTTAAATCCCGACTTCATTATGCTAATAATATATAATATGATTCTAAAAGAGTTTTTAAATAAAAATCTGCGTCAACTTTTCATGTGTAACTAAAATCTTGGCAGCGGTGGGATTCGAACCCACGCCTCCGAGGAGACTGGTGCCTTAAACCAGCGCCTTAGACCGCTCGGCCACGCTACCTTATTGGTATGTTGTTTGGACAAAACTGTAATTTCCTATCATCCCCGGCCTGTGCTTAACATATATCCAAAGGATTCTATGTATCAGGGCACCATGTACTCATAAGGAGGTATACCGCGAGCGTTCCGTAATGCCGTTGCTAAGAGAAGAAGCATTATGTGAATAATCCGTGCTAGCCAAGATAACGCCTTCTTTCACAAATCTTATTTAACCATGTTTTCAAATACGATTCTCGAATTTTATTGAAGGAACTAAACGAAGGATATTAAACTATCTTCAAATTGTTAAATTATTTACTGGAAAATAAACTTACAAACTTTATCAATAATTAATATATTAAAGCTAGACATTGATCATAGAGACACCAATTAAAATTATATATTTATTGAATATGCGAACGTGTAGCGCGTTAAATTTCCGAGCTTGGTCTCGGAAAGACGTGGTTCGATTCCCGAACCGCCGGATTTTAAATACTATAGATTGACTTCCTAGGGTAAAACTGTTGCATTTTAATGTTGATGCGGTGTATTTTTATGTTGAACTGGTGAATTTTATTGAAGACCTGATGAATTTTAGTGAATAACTAGTGCTGAAGTTAGAGGATGTGTATCAGTATTTGCGTGGAGGGAGAGGTGACAACCAATTTAGAAAGAAAAAAATATACTCAGTGCACCTGACGGTAAATAAAGACCCGTTTTCATCACCTGCAAACCAGACAAGACGATACTGATGCCTTTATCCGTGTGCTCACCAGTAAGGTCATTACATTCCAAATACAGATTATATATAGCCCATGAATACAACAAACAAACATAATCTTCGATGCTATAATATTTGGAAGATGTTAATAGCAATAACGGAAAATGTAAAGACTCACTAGATCTCAAAGGGGTAGTGAATTTGGTATAAGAGTTCGATCCCAGCCAACGTTAATAACCTTTTTACATAGTGTAGTATATCAATACTTTTCAGTGAAAGTGTTGATGCATTTCAAAAAAATCACCCTTCTCGTTTATTCGAACTATAAGGTGTTGTTGATTACTTAACACTAGCGTTTAGCAATTTTAAAGTCAACCCAACAATTCAAGCAACACGCATTGTTTGTATCGTGATCTAGCGCGTCATCTCTCACGTTGGACTAGATTTCGATGAGGAGGGGGATTTGAGTTCTTGTCTCGGTCGGATGTACTGATGGTGTTTTTTTAAAAAATAAATTGTTTACCACTCTCACTACATACAAATTCTGGTATATTTCCTGCAAAAATTCTACCTTTCTCATCTCTATTTAATCAACGTAATTATTTAATGCTTATAACATAAATAGGTACTAAGACACGGCGAAAAAAATTAATGTTATAACTTGTTTTCTGTGTGGTTGGTATTGTTGTCTAACAAGCACCTACTTAGACTGGAATCGAACCAGAGTGTACTCAATATCTCCCGACACTGGCTGTCTCACTCCGACCACTGGGTCAATTCATACAGTTAGAGAATGTTATATTTCATAATAGTTGCGCGGCAGTTGGGAGAAAAGGACCTCAGGCTAAACTCTAGAAATTAAAAGTGGTTTATAGAACCATAAGTTTGCAAAGGGTGGGGAGGGGGAATGAGGTGGCCACCGCTCGAGTTGTCAATTATAGGGGAATGAGGTCGATTCAGCGGACCACATAGAGTGTGTTTCGATAGTTAGGTCCACTTAGATACATACACAAGGTTGTCTTTACTGCTCTCAACGTCTTTACAGCGGTCCGGGCATATTTACGTAGCAACTGCATCACTAAACGCTCGCAGTATACCTCCTTGTAGTAATTGTTGCCCTGATACACAGAACATCTTACAGCCATCCGGGCATATTTAAATAGCAGCTACATCACTAAACGCTCGCAGTATACCTCCTTATAGTAATTGGTGCTCTGATACACAGAACATCTTACCAGCCATCCGGCCATATTATATAGCAGCTACATCACTAAACGCTCACAGTATACCTCCTTGTAGTAATTGGTGCTCTGATACACAGAACATCTTACCAGCCATCCGGCCATATTTAAATAGCAGCTACATCACTAAACGCTCGCAGTATACCTCCTTGTAGTAATTGGTGCCCTGATACACAGAACATCTTACCAGCCATCCGGGCATAATATATTTAAATAGCATAAGTTTTTTCGGAGGCGTGTGTTCGAATCTCACTGCTGCTAATATTTTACTAATGCAGTAGATCTCGGACAATTCGAACGTTTATAATTCGAACACTTCCCTTGAAACTTCTATTAAACCAGTGTTAATAAATGTACACGTAGTTCAACGTTTTTTATTTAATTCTAAGTAAAACTGTCTCGAAGATGATGACGAGAAACAGACTGAAATCTCGCGTAGGAACTTAGCAGTTTGTGAATGAGGCCATGGACCATATCGAAGAGTTGAGAAGGTCTGTTGAGGGACAACATAATGTAAGCCGAGTTTACTCCAACTCAGAGTAATAACACCAGAAACGATAAAACATTTCTAGTTCTTTTTTTAAATTGTAAATACATTCTTCTGTATTGTACATATTTCTATGGCAAATTTAAGAATACAATTATGCATATACACTATTGTATTTTAATTCACTGAATTAATGTTTGAAGATATTTTCCTTGCACAAATAAACACTAATCTAAAATTCCAATATTTGTATAGTTCGAATTTTTCAAGTGATCTCTTCATCTTAGAATTAGCTTGGTTCGATTGTATGTTAGTTTTAGCCGTACTTAACACAATAGGGAGAAGGTAGTTAAAATCATTTTGGGATAAATATACTTTTATTTTCTTGGAGGTATACTGTGAATCAATTTAGTAACAAAATTACCCCGGATAGGATTCGAACCACTGCTTCACTTTCAATGTAAAGAAAAACTATTTGAGACTGGGTATAGGTAATTTTAAATCTATTTATAATATTTCTATTTACCCTACTCTTAAATATTTTTTTTTTAGTTTGTTTGGATTTAATGTGTTATCCATTGACCTTTCTAAAGTAATGGAGATTAAAATAAGAGTGATTTAAGTTTGTAACTAATTTCAGACAAATTTAAATTATAATTATTTAAAAGTTCAAGGAAATAATCTGCTTATGCAATAATTACACACATACTGTTTTGGTGAAACCTATAAACTAGAAAGATAATAAGATAATAATTTACTTATTGAAAGCTGGGGAAAAACTCGTGATAAAAATTACTTTTACTTGAAAGATAATCGTTTAGAATACAGCGAGCTGCACGCTTGGATACTTATTAATGAACTTATGCAATATGGAACTCACATTGGACTGAGGTGCGGGGTTGTAAGGGCTATTTAAGGGGTGGGGGGAGTATTTTTTAGCATCTGTCTTAAATGGTTTTAGTGATAAGGAAGGTTATATTTAGAAGGAGTGTAATTGCATTTGTGTGGAGGAAGAATTGAAAACCATTTTGAAAAAAAAACCAACCTCAGGACACCCTACCGAGATTTGAACCTTGATCTTCCCGTCATATGCAGTCTAGTCTACTGCGAAAGTAGCGCGTTAAGCCACGCGGCCATCGAGGTAGTTAAATGCGAGTTAAGCTCAATGTTTTCAGTGTTACCACCTCTGTGGTCTAGTGGTCAGAGTTCCTGGATACAGATACAGAGGTCCTGGGTTCGATCACCGGTGCTTCCAGAAGTCACTGTGAATCAATGGGTCAGGAAAAGGTCGAACTAAGCCTCGTGAGGACAAATGATGAGCTACTTGAATAGAGAAGTAGCGGCTCCGGTCTATAAAACTGAGATTAACGCCCAAAGTGCTCACTGTCCTGATCATATGACACCCTATACGCACAGAAGTTGGCACTATATTCACCAACAGATGGCGTTCGTTTGATTGTGGTGGTGGCATTGTTTTTTTGTCTATACTTTCTTGGACGAAATAAATAAAATATGAGCTATTTGGGTCCTTAAATAGAGAAATTTGCTATGAATTAATTTTATACAGCAATATTTTAGAAGTTTTATCCCAAAAATGTCGACCTCTGTGGTATTGGCGTAAAGTGTTCGCCTCAGGACCCAAGCGTTCAAACCCAGCCGGGATTGACGAATTTTTTTTGGGAGATAAGAATCCGTAGCACAACTTCCTTCGGAGGGGAAGGTGTCAGACTTCTATGCTGGCGGCCGGGGTTCGATCCTCGGTCCCTGCAAAGATTTGTCTGAGTAGCAAACCCTTCCTTCACCTCTGACAAGACATCTTGTGAATGTGGGGAATGCCAGGCCACCACCGTGGTTCGGATTCCACGTTA
>CABFOV010013104.1:0-10259 GCA_902141375.1 Timema poppense
ATAGCCCAACATGTATTATCATAACCGATCATGTTCTATCATAGCCCAACATGTATTATCATAACCGATCATGTTCTATCATAGCCCAACATGTATTATCATAACCGATCATGTTCTATTATAGCCCAACATGTATTATCATAACCGATCATGTTCTATCATAGCCCAACATGTATTATCATAACCGATCATGTTCTATTATAGCCCAACATGTATTATCATAACCGATCATGTTCTATCATAGCCCAACATGTATTATCATAACCGATCATGTCTGATCATGGCATATCAGGATGCCAGAACATGTATGCACCTGAGCTTGTTTGAACATGTTCGAGATCAACGAATGATGATCCTATATCGTATAAGTATGGTGCATGGTATGATATGATTATATGTATAGTTAGAAACTGTTGAGTGTTGGATTATTTGATGTGTATCAGGAGAGAACTGGAGGTATGAACGGTTTTCACAAGTCTATCTACACAAACATCTGTGCTGTGTATGACGTCATCAATAGAGAGTAAGTTCATCAGATCTGTCAGAACCTGTTTCAATGATGTAGTGTGTTAAGGTTGTGTCAGCAGGAGGATGGAGTGGGGAGAGTTCAGTCTCGGTATAGAAATTACAAGTACTCTACCGCTAAAACTGGTTTGATAGGGAAACAAAGGGGAAAAATGTACAAAATATAAGAACATGAATTATAAGAACATGCTCAAACAAATTTAGTTGTAGACATCGGGCATCATGATCTTTCATGGTTGGTAATGATCGAACATGATATGTTATGATGATAGATCATGATGGGTTATGATCGGGTATCTTAATTGAACACGATCGGTCATGATTGGACATGTTCAGACATGATTGACAGGTGCTTGATGAATTTACAACCTGTTGAGACTTGTCGAGAGACATCAAGACTAGAGTGGCTAGTAGTCTACATACAGGGGACCTAACTGTGTGACATCTACCTCCCAGTCAGTAATGTCATACGATAGTAAAAAGTTAATCTTATGGGGGTGAAGTGGGCCAGGACTGTCATTTTACCTTCTACTCGTATTTACTAATTACACTAATGAGATGAGGAAGGTTGAATAATAGATGGTGTTTACCTGCAATTACTTGGAGAGATGGCGGAATACAGTTTGGAAACAAATACCCGTCATTGGCACACTAGTCTAATGGGAAAGTAACATTTTGGACCATTCCACCAGTGAAGCGGGTAATTGGGGGTCGAAGACACTTAAGGAACATCAATTGAACATACAAGTGTAAAGCCATCCCTTATGTGTATGGTGATTCCAGTTGAGTCGGGTATTTTTGTTACTGACCAATAAGTTCAGCCATCTTAGGTTGAACTTATTCTAATTCAAAACTCAACATTTGTAGTGAATAATAAATATCTTTATTCCAAGGTATATTTCATTTATAAACGGAAAATGAACCATCACGAAACACACCACCATAGGGTGACTCACTCCTGCAAATTTTCTAACTAACTTTTAAATATTTAACCAGTCCTGATTAAAAGTACTTCTCCACCCCCTTGCGCAGTAATTTCCCTCCCGCTACATTAGTAGAATTGCGTGGTCCTTCACAATCAGCGACGGCAGTGGTGGGCCGCCATTCGCCTTTTGACTGGGCGATGCTCGTCTCAAGCTCATTACATACTTTCCAGAAGGCGCAGTCCTGGGAGGGGCCACGTTGTTTGGGTCGCCTCAATAGACACCAGCGGACAGTCAAAAACAAAGGGTGGTTAAAATTCTCAACAATTATATACATTTGGCTTTAAGAGGATCCATTAGTTTAATTGCTAAGAACTCCCACAATCCGGTTGAGAAGGTTGGATATTTGTTTCTAGTTACTAGAGACAAGGATTAAATAATCAAACCTACGTTACGTCCTGAACGTAACCTCTCCTCTAAATTTGAAGGTTTTAGGACAAGAAGTTCTAGAGATGGGATGGGATGATGGTCAGTAGTCGAGGTTTCTCTCATAGTGTTTTCCCTTGTAGCTATTTGTAGCTATCAAACTTACGGTATTGTAATCTTCCCTTGTAGTTATCAAACTTACGGTATTGTACACTCGTTTCACTAAAATAATGTAAATATTATTGTTCAGTAGCCTCTGTTAGCGATCTCGACCTTAATAATGTCAGATAAAATTACAAATTATTATGATTATTATTGTATGTACGTCCTACTACCCGTACTACTACTACTACGTACTAACTACTATAATGTGATAGAGATGAGGAAAGTTGAATTTAGGGTAAGTGTACCCGCATTTGCGTGGAAGGAGAGTGAAAAACATGTATTTGTTTGGAATGTGTGTTGATCTAGGTTAAGTTAGTTTCTGACTAGTATGTTGAATGAAAACTAAATGTTATGGATGAAACATCACGTGTCAAAATAAAGTCGAGCACATGACACATAGCGTAGTGTAATTGTTCAACAGCCCGTATTAAGAGGAACTCCTTGTTTGGAACTGTTCGCGATGAAAGTTTGGTGGTACGCAGGTAGCAGACAATCCCTTCTCTTCAACAAAAGGCCCTTTGTCCATCTACACTCGAACAAATGACGTAACCAGTTGAATAACCATTCTAGTCACATTTTATTCAAATTCTGATATTGCAATTTTCAATTCGTACTTATGATTATTTGACAATTAATTATATCCATAAACATGAGACTACTTTTTCTGTACTGAATTCAGTACATAATGATAAGTACCACGTGAGCGATCAATTTAGGGCTGACTTTGTTAAACTACTAATGATCATGAGAAGTTGGCATTTTTCTAAGATGTTGGTGGTAATATTTTTCAGATTTTAATGACCTTCCACGCAATTTGTTTAATTTAATATATTAATATTCTTATAGTATTAAAAGTATGTTAACACACATATCGGTGGTCATGTGGACTAACGCACCACTCTCTTATTAGATTGGGTACTGGTGGGAGATCGGGTTTGAAATACCGGTCGGGTTTCTGAGGAAACTTTTCTTAAATGGTTTCACAATATGACTTTACACAAATGTGGGTACATTTCTGCACATTCCCCTTTAGTCGTCCCAACTTGACGCGTTTCAATATTCGGACGAAACTGATTGTAAGACGTGGTTAGTTAAGAAGAAAACATACCGTGTTAAAACCGTGAAACGATGTCCCTTCCACCGGAAAACATGCGAGAATAGGACATTTTTGCTCTGCACAAGAAGCTGGCAAATATTTTCTCAAGTTTGAAAGATGCAATGGTGTGGAAAATTGGCCCTCAGAGACACACAAGACATTAAGTATCGTAAGTTTTCTTTCAGCTTGTATTAATTATAGTTCAACCACCATATTTCAACAGAAATTAACAATCCTTAATTATCTTTTCTTTTTTTAAGAATCGACAATAATAATTACCTCTCTCCTAACAATTTTCTCCAATTAACGTTAATATTTTAAAAACGGACTCTTAGAAACCAAGATAAAAATAATCAATGAGCCACATTAATCTTAACAAACGTACGCTATGATAATTTTTCATATTTAAAACAAAGAAATGTATTTTAATTTTTGCAGTATAAGGTATTTTATAAAGTTGATATGGCTTAAGATAGTTTATTTCTCTTCCCCTTTCAAATTCACGTATTAATATAATAAACACGTATTCAGTTCAATTCTTCTCCTCTCACTCACACAATTTTTATTACCTGATCTGCCCTTCTCTTTCAACAAACTTCTGCTCATCATTCTACTTTATATCCATTCACTTTTCTTCATCCTTATTTGCCCATACTCTCCCCCCCTGTGAAACTGACACAATCTCTTTCCCAAATTTTCGGAATGGCTAGGATGACCTGCAAATGGTTGATTTCTTTCAAACCAAATATTCACGTTGTTGCTACAAAATAAGCTGGACACTTTCCTACAATTTAGCAATAGTTATTTTTTTCCATAGTGAGTTTCTTAAGAACCAGTAGAACACCTAACCCTATCCTTACCTTCTTATCACCTTAATCACCTTACAAAAGGTCCTACACTGCAAAACAAGAATTGCAAGGCCCTATGAATACCAAACGAGAGCACCCATATTTATATTTAGGTTAATTATTCATCCATCCAAAGCATGTGTGTTGTACAATGACAATGACAATGACCCCATGGCTCCAAATGAGCAGCTACCAGCACTGGCGAGTAGTATAGAGCACTTAACTGCGCGCTGAGTATTTTCATCGGCATTCAAATCCATTAGAATACTAATTAAGCGTACATTTAAACCCCTTTTTGATACAAACGACTTCAAAGAGAAACCTGTTAAAAGTCCCCGTTTCATGTCCTCGGTGGAAAAGTGGGGTGAAATTGAACTAATGCAGTTAATCTGCGGCATTGATTTTTTAATTCCAAAGCCTTAACAAAGTCGATAATTAGTAGCTCTTACTATGCACTATACAAACCATTGTTGCTTTTATAGAATATTATATGCATTACACAAATTCGATAAGTGCTCACAATACATCAACAAGGATAGTTATATGTATTATCTAACAATAGGTGAAACATCAACAAGGCTAGTTCCATGTATTATCTAACAATAGGTGACACATCAACAAGGCTAGTTCCACGGATTCGTGCCATTGCGCATGCTTTATGAAAACAAATGAAATTTGTCTGTTTTACTGGTGATAGAGAGACGGAAGTTCAAACTCTGCAGGATGGGTTGTGGGTGGTTTCTCCCAAACGTAATTCCACTTCCAATCAAACTCGGGTACACTTCCTCTGTTTTTGCCCTCCTCATTTCCTCTACACTCACCTTATTAATGTAAAGGTGTATGGTCCACACGAGTAGTGTGGTCAGGAAATGTGTACAATACCGTGTAGTATAAATTACCCTAATCTCACTGTGTGGCTCTAAAACATTTACTTTGCAGTTTCACCCAGAAAATGTAAGAAAGAAATCACTAACTCTCCTCTCTCCATATTAAAGAAATAACAATCCTTATCAGAACTTTGTGGCGTGCATAGAATGCCACCCAAACTGCAAAACTTGTTGAAGAGATTCTCTTCTAGTCGTGAGGGCTGCTGACAAGTTTAAATCCACGAACATATTTGTGTCAAGTTTATCGTGGGTGAAAGAGAGAGAGAGAGAGAGAAACTAGATTCTCAAGTTTACTTACTTATTGAATACAAACAGTGAATACTAAACGAAGTTGCAAGGAACGTGCCGCTACTTCGTGGAATGAGACGAGCAGATAAAGAGGACAACTTGGAGAGAAATATAATTCTGGTACAACTCCAGAAAGTCAGCACTGTCATGACAACAAATAATGTCATTTTCCTTGGATTCGCTTTTAACGTTTTAAAAAGAATGATTTAAAATTAAACTCTATATTAAATATTTTTATATGAAATTAGATTATCAAGCTGGATCACATTCTTGATCAAATGGTTGGTTTAAAACTGGTATGTTATTGCATTTATGGCTCTAAATGCCACATTTTGGTATCTGCGACTTAGAGCGGTATGTATGAACGAGATTGAGTGTTGTTTGAGTACACCCTATCTGCGGCAGGAGAGGTTGTGACAACTAGCAGAGGGTTCTTTTTGGCAAACATTGGCTGAGAGTAGCTAATGTCAAACTGTTCGTAAATAACTATTGATAGTACAGTATTACTAAGAAAATAATAAATAGTACCATAAAGGTTGGTACTAGCTACGTTCAACCAATACTTGCAATAAAGAACCTTCTTATAGGTGTCGCTTGCCACCCTTCTACAGCTTATGGGGTATAGTTGTAGTGTTGTTGTTTGATAGTTAACCCTAGATCTCCGCTAAAACTTCACTCGCTCGTTGACGTCATTTATTGGCCAGAAGACCAATAACTTTATCAACAGGAACATTTTACCAAAAAAATAAATGTAACACTATCATAACCGTACCACTGGAACAATATTAAGTCTCATTGTTGAATTCTACCCTAAGGATTTCAAATTAAAATGGTTATTTTTAGAAGCTTGTTCTGGAACAAACCTGATTAGAAGGTGGAAATCACTGAATAAAAACACATTCTCACAGCAGCATTTCAAATTTTAAAAACTTGCTTTTCATAATAGTGTAACCCTGTTACAATACCTAAAAGAAAAAAGATTGTTTGGCTCACCCCTCCGACCCCAGTTGACCTCGTATCAGCAAGGCTCCACTCCACTAACACATACGGCACTGTCAACATCGAACTAGCTCGAGAGGCCGTGGTTCGCTGCTCTCCACGAGTATTGTGACGCGCCCTAGAAAATAGAAGACAGACGATATGCGTGAACTGGATGCTCATCGTTGGTTGTGTTCAGAAACTAAATAACTATGGTTCGGTGCGAGTTTTAAAAACGCATGAACTGTTTGAGCATGTTCGAGACAAACGCTACCCATCACCCCTCTCACTCTCCTTTGGTTCCCTAGCCTTGAGAACACATGAATTCATTCGTTAGGTATATAATGGCCTCGCTCTGTAATGCCGGTACACAATACACTGCGATCACTAGGTGAGAGACCTTGGTCCTAGAATAGGTTTACGTCTGTACATTCAAAATTATCGTTCAGGATTTTATATTTAAAGCTATCATTGATTAACTGTACCTATTAATTTGCCTGTAGACCATGGATAATCTATATATCTTTGCCCGGTTTGACCGAACCGTTTATCTGACGTTACTTTGTGGTCTTTTGAGAGAACACTTTTATTTATTTAATTTACTTTCTGTTTCATTTGCTTCACGGATGCGCTTATACCTTGAAGTACCGCCATCTTAGGTCCATAATAAATTTTGGGAGCATAACACCTTTGTTATGCCGATTGTATGTATTTAAAGATTATAGCTCTTGTTATTTATTGGAAGGTAATTTATTATTGATACCTTTTTGAAAGTGTATACTATGTTGGTTAAGTGTGGGTCTGCGAGTCGGCAGGTTTGCTCTCTTATATGGGCTTTAACATTTAACGTTGATGCAGCCAGCTAAGGCATATGTTTCTGAATTAGATTCTTGTTGTTTGTTTCCATTATGCCCAATTATGGCAGGAAGATATATGTTACTGGGAACCACCGGTGGTGACGAGTAAATATCTTTCTCACTACTAGTGCTTTTGACTATCGACTATTCATGGGATGTGTACTAAGGTCAATTTACTTCAGATTGTAAGAGTTATTGTAGTCGTCATTTAAGAGCAAGGGAAGGAATTGTTCAATCTTGTTTGTTGTTCATGGATCCAGGGCCTAAAGCTATTCATGTCTCACTCGCTCATAGAGCTGTACTTGTTATGTTTCTTGAATAAAAATAAAACTCTCTTGTGACCAACCTGACTTATTTATGGGTGATAACAAGGGAGTGTAGTGCGTATAACCCGAACGGGTAGTAAGACGCGGTGATAATAATAATAATAATAATAATAACAAGGGAGTGGGTTACAATAGAGAGAGAAATGCAACCAGTTTCACTACTAACACTTCCTTGGTTGTAACAGCGGTTTAAAATTACACTGAACTTTGGAAGTTTTGCGCAGGCTTAATTAAACACAAATCTAACTAATATTCGGATCATATTAAAAGTTCAGAATTTAGATATTTGAAATTTTTGAATAAGAATCAAAATTTTAAATAAAATAGATCGTTTAAAATATTCGGATTCGACGGTATGTGATTTTGAATTCAATTCGGTAAGTCTTTTGAATAATTTAACGTTTTACTAAAATAAAATTGATTTTTACACGTTAAAATATTGTATTAAATTTAATAATTTAATTTTATGTTTCTCATTTACATGATATTTACATTTTATTTAAAGGATTGGGGACCGTAACTAGTAATTTTATTGGAAATTATTTAAAATATATCTAACTTAATGTTGGATAAGAAATTAGTATAATATAAAATATTCTAATAATTTTCCAAACACTTTCCATATAAACTATTTGATATGGACTGTAATAAAATTGTTTGGAAAGCATGATATTCATCTCATAATTGATTCAAGTTAGTAATCTATGATTATTATTTGAGTTGGAAACATTGAATTCGCAAAGGCTTAGTAAAAAGAGGATTGGCCGAGATTATTATAATAATCTCCATAAAAACCATGAATGAAAGTGTATTTTAAATACTAGCATAAACATAACTTGTTCGGATGTATTTCTTTATATATGAACATCTGTTTGGATGTATTCTCTCCATATAAACATCTCCTGTTTGGATGCATTTCTCTATATATAAACATCTCCTGTTTGGATGTAATTCTCTCCATATAAACATCTCTTGTTTGGATGTATTCTCTCCATATAAGAATCCCCCTCCCTCTCCCGCCACACCCCCTCACACATGACCGAGAGAGCCGGTCGATACCGTCATTCGTTGGAAGGCTTTCAGGCGGTGTCACTCTGACTGGGAATGAGCCAAACTTTCCTGACATGGAAT
Source organism: Timema poppense (assembly GCA_902141375.1). NCBI lineage: Eukaryota > Metazoa > Arthropoda > Insecta > Phasmatodea > Timematidae > Timema > Timema poppense. The sequence goes on from CABFOV010013104.1 coordinate 8,451, forward strand.
CAGAGCGTGTTCCCCCTAACTCTCCTCTACCTCACCTCTCCTTCCCCACGTCTTCCTAAGAGCATGTCCGGTACCACATCCTCTTCCTGTTGTAAGGATGGGCGAGCGGTTAACACGCTGGACAGGACCTGCTGTTTGGTTAAAACTAGAACAAGTCTCGGGCATAGTCGGGAGTGTTGAGCTCCCCGTCTCACTAACCGTCCGCGATAACCGTTTATTTGAAGTAACGAGCAAATATAATATAATGTTAAATAACGTCAATATACCTGGCTGGGACTCAAATCCTGAACTTCCAGTTCCAGAAAAATCAGATTAAACGAGACTGAAGACTTTTTTTTATACTAAACTGGGATATTTACTTACCATATTTTAAAAACCCCAAACATGTATTACAAATGGTCAGTGAGAGTGACTCTAGGGCTGATATAAACATACGCACGGTCCCTCTTCGGAGAGATTCATTATAACCAAACAATTGAAGTATTCAGAGAGATTAGTATCCATTAGGGCTAGCCGCATATTTACACCCCTGGGGTAGGAGTGAGCTCACTGACCAATGATGGTGCTGTCAGGTTATCTCACTGGTCTGTCGTAAGAGAGACGTCACTGACCAATGGACCAATGATGGTGTTGTCAAGTTATCTTGCCGGCTTAGAAACATTGGGTGGTCCTTTTAACACTTGTTTACTATAAGCTCGGGCCGGTGGGTGCTCGAACTAGACCCTCTCAATCCACCTGTCCCCTAACTCGATAGTTACTGTTTGTACAGTAGGCTATAGGCGCCACCTCTACAATTGTACCTCAAGCCGCCACTGCGGTAAAAGTTCCTTTCAAAATTTCCCGGGTATAGTTAATCTGTATTCCCATCTAGGAGGTCGGGGAAGGAATCCCTAAAAGGTATACTGAGGTATTTTTCTTCCATTAAAGATTTCCCACTCACTCTCAACGCAGATGCGGGTAAATTTCCTCTGAATTATAGCCTCGTCCTCACAAAACACCTACAGTAATATATAGGTTTGGATGGGTAGTAGGCTGCAAGAAAAACATAATTCTGAAAATATCCTCCCTGTGCTCATTGTGCCTTTTCAGTGGATGAATGGTCTAAGGCGTGACTCTCGCAATAGACTTGTCTGTAGAATGGGGCTCCCAACCTGGTCGAGGGTACTGTGAGAAGATTAACAAAATGGTTTTACTATCTCCCTTCACTCAAAGTAGGGTGCACTTATACTAGATCCAGCCTTCCTCATCCCTGATATATTAGCGCAATTAGATCTTAGGCGTATAATCCAAACGGGTAGTAATACGGGGTGACAAACAAGATTACCTCACCTGGAACAAGTGGCGTGAGCTGCCCCATTTGACGGTTGACTGTTTAGAAACCTTACCTTGTATAGCAAGTAACTTGGACCCGACGTCCCCTCGAAACTTACTTCTACTCATCCACTGAAGTTTCTGTTGTATTTCAACAACTTGACTGAGAAAACATATAACTTTTACTTAACTATTTTAATCAAAATAAATGTTTTAATTTATTTGAAGTGCATGATAACATTTGTGGAAGAGAGAGTAATATATTTCTCTCTCGCAAAGAGAATGGTTGTGATTTGTAGCGTACTCTCTCGCGATAACACTGGCTTTGTTCCAATGAAGTACTTAGTGCTTGCTTGTTCTAAGTACATAAATCTTTTTCAATATAATTTCCCCCCTTTTTTGTTGCATTCCACACAATTTTATAAGGAAAGAAATACAACAATGACCCAACTTGAACATTTAGTCTAGCTAATCTCTTGCATTTTATAAGGAAAGAAA
>CABFOV010013105.1:0-10258 GCA_902141375.1 Timema poppense
AGAAGAATATATTTCAAATTCAATCAAGACTCCTCATTTCCATATCATACGCGTGATGTATTATTCTGGTCTTAGTAGCATTAAAAAAAGTGAATACATTCGATAGAAAGAGGTGGTTGCGTGTATACCTGTAGAACGCTAATCAAAGATTTTTGATATATTTTCCAAATGGTTACGGATAAACATATAGCCTAAAAACTCAAGGTGGGTCATTCTATTTGCAGTTTAAAATTCACAAGTTTTTCCAAGACAGTTTCAACAAGTGTAATTAATTAGGTTTAACTAATTTATGGATAACATATCTTCCAGCTATCCCGCACAGACTTAATAGAGCAAATTATAGTGCTTATACGCTTTTCAGTTTTACTAGTAATAGTAAATATACGCCAACAAATTGAAATGTGCAATGTAACAAAGTGCAATGTAACATAAAAATAACACCTATACCCATATCGGTTGGTACGCGGACTAAACGACAAGCTCATCTGGACCCCTAACTTTGAAACGTCTGCGCTGCGAAAACTGACGTCACACGATCGAATAGCGAGCGTATTCTACTCACCAGCCTCACACCGTGCGAGACAGGGCCTGCCTATCGAGTAGAACATAATATAACAAAATGGATATCATCCCCCTCTTAGATTGCAACATTTAGAGATAGATTGTGTTGAATTAAACCTATCCTTGTACAAAAGTTTACAGATAAAAAAATATTATTGATTTGTAGACTTTATTCAATCCTTCTATAACAATATTTATTTGGGTGAAATTATAATATTTTTTAATTTTTTCAAATCTATTCAACCGTCAATTTGGCTAAGTCGGTATAGTGGAATCTTCATCATTTATAATTCGTATGTTCAAATACTGATATGTCCAATTTTTTTTTAAATTCATCAGACTGAAAAGAACCTTTAATTTAAAATTATTGTATTAGTAAAAATATAATTTGTTTTAAATATTTTATTATAGAAGTATAGAAGATATTTGAGCCTACGTAGACTACCATAATATTCTTCTTTAAAAATAATCTAACGAGGTAGTAAATTCAAAACAGTCCATTAATTTCGAGATTTTGGATATAGGTAATTATTTAAAAATTAAATTAATGATTTTAGTGACATAAAATGCACACATTTAAAAATAAGGCTAAGCAAGCTAATCACTATTCGCATAGTAAACCTTTAGGGCATAATGCATATTTATGTTTTAAAAATAGTTGCGAAAATAAAATAATATTTTACTGAACTCTAATTATTTATTAACAAGTGATTTAGTAAACTCAGACAAAAAATATTTTTTTTTATAAATGAGGTAGTATCTATCTCGTGAACTTATGAGTTATGGACAAGCACGCTACCTACTGATCTAAAGTATGTAGTTAATATACGAACGGTTTAACTTCTACTTATATAACCTGAGAAATTTTTGAGACAGCAAATTTGGACGCAAACAACTTGAAGATAGTTTCCTAATCAAACGAAACAAATCGTTTACATGATGAACTTAATATAAAAATTGTGTTTATTTCAGTTACGTATCTTGTATAGTGGCATGTTGTGGCATTCCACCACCTCAATCCTTTGGCACGTAATGGTTTTACAGTGTTGTCAGATTGAAAACTCATAATCAAATTAAACAACGCCACACCAAACGCACAACAGTAGAAACCTTTCAACATTAGCTCTGTTTTGGTACAGCTTGCGATTTGCGAGTTTGCTCGCTAGCGAGAAATTTTCGCAAGTTTCCAAATTAGGGTTTCTGGTCAGGTTTGACGGTGACAGGGAGATCAGGGTTCGAATTCTGGTCGGGCGTAAAGAGGGCGATTTTTCGTCAATCCACGAAAACAAGGGTATGTTTCTTCTAAATCGTACATTCCTCATCCTTAGCCATTAGAGTAATTAAATGCAGTGCCAAAATATAATATTAAAGTAATGTATTACACATTAAATACACTTTAAAACAAGTGTAATGCCTTGAAAGTGTATTATATTTTACAATTTAATTATATAATAAACTCTCGTCAGGGTGTTATTTAATCTTACACTTTAACTAGGCTTCTAGAAATAAGAACATTGTATTCACGTATGTAAGCGATAAAGTTGGTAAAATGTGTTTTTATCCAAATCTTTTCACATGGAAAGCAGTGAATGGCACATTCACTACACAAAACATGAAAAACAAAGAAAACATAACGCAAACAAAGGGAAATAAAAATAAGAATATAAAACTTCCCATGGTGTGGAACAACAAAACGTGTACGATTACTACCCTCACGAGAGGATGGCGGTGTTTGGGGAAGGTCGAACCCATCTGCGTAAAAGTGAATAGCGATCATCACAGCCGAACCTTGTTTCAAAATATTGTGCTTGGAAATGTCAGGCCACTACCGCGACCTAACAGCGTCGTCATCGTGGCAAGATAACCAACCCCTAAAAACCACTAATATTTTTTTTAGGGGAGTTGCAATCTTAATGCTTGCGCCGCCAAGCTAAAGTCCCCCTTCCCTCTCCTGGGGTCATAAACTCAAGATATGTTTTTAATCCCGCCTCACGTGTTTTTTATTTCTTTTTTCCTTTCGATACCTCGTCCTCTCTTCAGGATATGATATTGAGCTGGAGAAAAATGATAAACATGGAACGAAAATCGATAGCGTGAGCGACTATTAAGCTGGCAAGAGTCCAAAAGCTCTATGACAAAGTCCACTCTTACGACATTTTTTTTTACCGAAACAGACTGAGCTCTGAGCCGAGTAGTAGCGTATGTACCTAGCGAGTGTTCCGTTAGGAGAACGTTTCCAAATAGAGTCAGACAAAGCTAGTTTAGTTAGGATTCAGAAACACTAGCTCAATTAGTATTCAGTCACAAATATAGTTAAATTAGATTCAATAACAGAGCAAGTTCAATTCTGATTCAGAAAGAGAGAGTTTTGATTAGGATGTAGACGCAGAGAAAGTTAAATCTGATCCAAGCACAAAGCGAGTTCAAATAAAATCTTTCTTCCATTTCATTAAAACGTTAATTTAATAAGTTGAGAAAAAAACACCAACACACAACATAAGTTTTGATCACTGACGTCCTTATCTTTGAACAATATCTGAATAGGACCTCGTTTTGTGGGCAAGAACGTAAACAAGTTGTGCCTTCGAACGCTACACCAGCCAACTTTGGGAGAGCTTCTTAGTTTTTTTAATCACTACGTCTTGCTACCTATCAGGTTATACTCTCGTGATAACTACTCTAATGGGGTAGGGACGGAAAAAGGAAGCATTTTAGAAGTAGTCTAACCACATTTTCTTTGAAGGAGAGTGGGAAACCATATAGGAAAAAAAAACACCCTCAGAACACCCAAACAGGATTCAAACCTCGATCTCCCCGTCATCAGCAGCCCAGTCTTAGCCAAGAGCTACGCCTTATACCATTCGCCCATTGAAGCTGGTACCTTCTTAGTTCAAATCCCGATTAAATTGACGATGATGGATATTTGTGTGTCACAAAAACAGATGTGTGATTCGTAGACCGATACGTGCTTTCCCAGGCGCACTAGTCCGTAGCTTGCATCAGGATCCTAAATAAGAAGCAATATGATAATGCCGACAGTGATGACCGAAAGGACAACTCTTTAGCGCGTGAGACCTATGTTAGGGATTATTGCTATAGCGTGCTCATAAAGTATAGTTTGATGTTAATGCTGATGCATTTATATCATCTTGTTTTGTTTCTTTAGGGTAAATAATTTCAAGACTCTGATAGTCTGTGCTCGCAATAAGCTATGCGTGTAAAAATATAACATACTTTTAATAATATTATAGCTTGCTATTCAAACGGAGGCTGTTTTGAGTGTATTTATGAATGGTTCTTAACAGCAAGTAAAACTCATAACTTAAAACACCATTAAATGATGTTAAACAAATGGAACCCGGTAAAAAATATATTCAAAAAATAACATGTGACAGCTTGTTAGCTATAGACTAAAGTCCTTCTAAAATATATATAAAGTTTTCTATAGTCGTGACTCAAGAGAAAAGAGGAGACAGTTCAACATATTCATTTTTTTCCTCCACCCACCTTCATTCCCAACATAGATTCACTGTCAGACGAGGTAAGATGATGGAAGTAGGGGGTGGGGGGAACTAACGATGTTATAATAGCTCCGGGTTCCAAAAGCCGCAAGGCAAAACACCCATTACGGGTCCCCGCCACGCTAAACTTGGTAGGTTTTATCACTGAGCGATAGCACACAATGGCCACCCTCTTACCTCCCGAGTTGTAGTTACATTCTCGCGTCCAATAATACCCAGGTGGCGCCAATGTTCACAAACTAGAGCGGGAGTAATTAACAGGGAAGTGAGTTGTTGTTGCCATTATGATTCTTGCTTATCTAAAACATGTTTATACAAGAACACCTTTCCTATTCAACAAGGAGTGATGTGGTTTACTTCATTTGTCCTACCAGCCCTCTTATCAAGAAATACTCGAGTAATAACTTTTTGAGTAGTATTTCAATAGTACTACATTCAACGAAGTAACATACATGCACTTAAAACACTTAGTCATTTTTTCGACATAAGTGACTTCCAAGCGTTTGTCTAAAATGTAGTTCGCACAAGCGTTTATCATATATATATATAAAAATCCTTACGTAATTATATTTATATATATAAAACTATACACACACACACACAAACTGTTAAACCAGTTAAAAAATAATAAGATAAAAATGGAAAATATTTAAATATCTCAAACATCATCTAATTTCAAGAATAATATCCTTAGTATAAAAACCAGATTAAAATGGAGCGCCATATAAAGCCAAATTAGAAACACAAAAATATCTCACATGTCGACCTCGGTGGTCTTGGGGTAAAGTGCTCACCTAAGGACCCGATGTTCGTGAGTTCAAACCTAACTGAGGTGGACGGATTTTTCTTGAGCGATAAAAACCCATGGCACAACTTCTTTCGGAGGGGAAGTAAAGCCGTCGGTCCCAGGTCGGTTGTGGCATGTAACAAAACCCAGGAAGGTATGGGAAAATACTTTTCTGGCCAAATTGGTAGACCCTTTCGCACTTGGTCATAGAAATTCAGTGTCGAAAGTGTAGGCAGCACTAACCAGCCGAAGGTCTAAGTGTGGGTCTTTGGCAAGTCGTAACGCGGTGGAAATGACTCATTTGAAAGATCTAAGATTAAAGCCCACGTTTAGATCAAGTTTTCTTCTGTCTTATATTTGAATGCCTAAAGGTTTACCTCTGTAGAAAACGTGACGACAGGTCCATACTTATATGTGTCTAGACTTGGGGATCTATGCTAATGACAGTGGATGTTTATATTGTTTATATTTTTTTAACAGTATACTTAATTTCAGAATCCTAACACGCCAATCTCGAATACTGAAATACAAGAACACAGACGCAGTTTCAAAATATAAAAAGTTCTTATAAATTATACATTTATAAACAGTTATGATTGTTCTTAAAATGTATATCTGGGGAGAGATTGACAAGACGATTAAGAGTGAATATTTAATTTTCGGGGAAAATTCATTTAAAGGTAGATTATGAAAATTTGAAATTTTCCGAAAATGGCTTTATTTTTTTATTTTTAATACGGTTGTATGATAAATAAGATTGTATATTTATTTTTCTTAAATGAAATATTATTGATTGATTTTTAAAATTTTTTCACAAATTATAACTGCGTGTATGAGCACGTAAGTACGATTGTTTTGTATTATTTTATCTACCCTCACACAGTAGTAGTGCATGTAGGCCATAAGATGCACAGTGACTTTGCTGCAATATGTACGGTTAATGAAGATATTCTATTTGTAAGAATTTCATTCTTCATGGTAAAATAAGCTAAAGGTAATCGATTCGGAAATACTAATAAAGTCATGTAAGTATTTACGATACAAAGTAGTTTGGCTGTTTATGTTATATTTTAAAATCCGTCTTAATTCTTTTATTGACTTATGTTAAACATTTATTAGAGAAACATTACATTAAAAATATATCGTCTCTTTTTTTCAATTAATACCACTAATCTACTTAATTCAAGCATGAGCTTTTATTGTTGTTTATTTGACGTTTAACACAACTAACAATGTTTAGATAACGACTTAGTCTCATAGGGTTGAGATTAGGAACGTAATTAAGTGGAAAAGACTTAGATTTCACCTGAAGAGAAGATGTAAAACCTCAACGTGAAAATAATACCATTATGCATCCGAATGAGAAAGATTTCAACTCCCGAGAGAGAGTTAAACACGCTATCACTCAGATAGCTTTGGGCTAACTTTGGCTGAGTAACATTACATGTTTTGTCAAGTACAGCTTGCGTTAGTACAACCTAATTCTCTTACATGATACAATCAAACCCTATCCGAAAGTAGACCAACTGAAATAACGGTTATACACACTAAATTAATTTAATTAAAAGAGCTGTTTGTTCAAAGGAAGCGATTAAAAAGCATAAACATATTTTTATGACTTCAGTTTAATTTAATTTACATTTCCACTAATATTTGATGTGTGTTTTAATAATTTTCTTAAGCTGACATAAACAAGATCTAATGGCGATGCAAGTGTTATCCAATTTTCTTGAAATATCTCTCTCCTGAGCAACCAATTAGCTTAGATTGTCGGCATGATGTATTGTACAGATATATATTAAGTCTTAACCTAACCCCACACCTAATAGGAAGGTGGGGTAAAAGGTTTCCACAACTATTTCCTTACGGATCTCCTTATTCGATAGCTAAGAAAAATTACTAGAGCTACTTTCATTTATCCATATGCCAAACCGTATGATGTGCAAACCCATATGTTTAACAGCTATCCCTTTAAGCAGTTAAAACCTTCACAACAAACAATTTGTTTTAAATATATATTTTTTCTTTTAAGCGTTTATAAGGTGAGGCTGTAGCGGACGCGAGAAATGTTAAGTGTTTTTGCAATTTTTATATAAAAACTTTTTTTGGTCATACTAAATCATGGAGTTTAAATTTTCTTCACATGTTGATATCAACATTTCTTGAATATCTGAAGAGTGTCATGAAATTCCATGACAACTTTATTCTTACATTTAAAAAGTTTGTCATCTCATGCCACTAAGGTCATGACAGATATTAAACAACTATTGATATTACAATGTGTAGAAAATTAAAATCTGTATTTGTACTGAAGGAATATTTTATTTATCTTAGTTTTAAAAAATGTTGTTATAAAAAGCTGCATAAACGCTGACCTTTTCTAGCGTACCTTACAGCCCCACTTTAAATTATTTAAATATTAAATTATGAAAATAGTCTATGGGTGTTTCTTTTTTTTTTGTGGTAGGAGCCTGAATAATTAACTTAAACATTATTTACAAAGAATAGCTTATAAAAGTTAGCGTTCCCTTCATGAATAAAGATGGGAAACAGGACCAATGAAGGCGATTGATGGCGCAAACACACCCCGTATTCGCGGGCTTGTGTTTATAAAATATATTATTTTATTAGGAAAATAATATTTTAAAAAACTTTCCTCTAAGTTATATAAAACATTTTATTTATAATTTATTGTGGCCAGTTATTAGGAGATAAAAGTGTGAATATAGTCTTTATAATTTTTTATTTTATGTACTATAATATCTTTTGTTGCAAAAATCGCTAAACAAAAACCTAATAGTTGTATTAATATTTTTTATTATTTCAACTAGTCATAAAATGCCNGTATTAATATTTTTTATTATTTCAACTAGTCATAAAATGCCAACTGAACAGTTATCCTTAAGGAAGTATTGCTAGAAGCTTTTAATAACTCGATTGATTAACTATACAATTATACGAAGAAAATCAAAATTATTTCTACAAGGGCTGACATTAGTGACTTTCAATAAATTTTTGAAATACAATATATTTTTCTGGGCACTTCAAAAGGCTATTTGTGAGAAAATTGAAGCATACATTGTTTAAAATACGAGTTGAATTTTTCTCAAAGGTAGCATTTAATCAAAAAGTGTACATGAGAATGTGAAATTTCAATATTTATTTTAAATTTAATGTGAGATAAATGGTTGTTTCTTTCCTAATATAAGGGAGTAAGCTACTTTTATTAATTACATTTTTTTTAGTTATTACCATCCTCATTTATACTGGTTCCCAATGACTGAACGGAAATGCTAAACATACATTACTGTAGCCACTTGACTCCCCCCTTAGACTAGATCTTCTTTGACACAACTTTTCAGCCCCCCACCCCCTCGCCCCTTTCTCAAGCAATCACAGAAACGACACGACTCAGAGAATATCGAACCAAATGGGAGAGGGGCGGGGGAAGAGAGAGTCGAGACAGCTCCAACGAGAGGCGTGTTTCGAATGATTCTCTCACCCAACTCTCAAAATCTACTTTAAGCTCTTTGGGTAAAACATTTTCCTAGAATCAAATGCTGTTCACGTTGCAGACTAGCAGAGAGAGAACGACAGATGGGATAGGGGGTGGGGGGGATAGAAGGACTAAAAGTTCAAAGTGGATTATGCATGGTTAAAAGTATATCATTACAGGAATCGGCTCTGCTGTGTACGAAATAGGTTATGATACCACGAAACACAAAAGGGGGAAAATAAAGGGGTTGTTTTTACGACTTTTTAAAATGTTGCTTTTAACCGTTTTACATATAAAAAGGTCTCCAAGATCACAATGAATGCTATTTCAAACCCCAAAGCTAGTTTCTATACCCTGATCTTGGTAGGAAGAACAGTAGAGAAAATTCAAACATATTGTTTTACATCCAACATTGATAACATGTTACTATATTATTTGTTTTAATTGATAGGTATAGATAATATTGATCAAAAGTGACAATTGCAGATAACAAGACTTGATAAATTAAATATTAAACTTGTTTTAGTAACTTTAGTAACTAACTTCTACTATTCTTCCTACTAAAATCGTACTATACATACATCCGAGCTGCACCAAAAATTAGAGGGATCCATTTTTGACATAAATATTTTAGTGATATATTTTTTAGTCATTTTGTGTAGTTAGTAATTAAATACAAATGTTTACCAGAGTTAAAATTAACTTTATTTTTTTAGCATAAATTGAGTTATTTTATAAGAATTAACCAAATATAATTAATAAAATCCACTTTATTTATATTTCCATCAATCACCATTCTGGAAATCATCACCATTATGCGCCTTAGGAGAAGACGCAAAACGATAAACGGAAAAAAACTATTCCAAATACAACCGATCAAGATATTTCTTCCCCATCCACTGATATGAATAACATTCGTAAAATGACAAGTGATAACATTTAAAAAAATATAAACTTATATTTCGACTTGTCATAATTTTATTAAACAGTTAACTACACATTTAAAAAACTAAATACTTGTTATTATCGCTTGGACCATTAAACATGCACAGTTCCTAAATAAATACTACTTGATATTATCTCCTGATTTTTTTTACGCATATGAAGCTTATTTTTATAGAGTATACATAATAATTTACTATCTAAATTTGGTTAACGCAGTAATAGTCCCACTTTAAATGCAAATGCCACAACATAAGGTAGCCAGCCTGGAATTTCAGCCACTACATCAACTAACATTCTCCCCCATCTCCTCCACAATCACCAAATCACCCACCCTCTTATAACAAGAGATAAAGAACGTTCTTCCATCTCTACCTTTCATTCATCGAAAGCTTGGCATGGCGCCAGGAGATGGCGCTATCTAACAGTAACACTGAACACTACTAGCTCAGCCCGGGGAAAAATATTTGCATCCGAAAAATTGGCAAGATACGATCGCAGAGAGTAGCTCTCTACAAAATGGTATTTTTTTTTATAAACAAAACAAAATCCTTTAACCCAGTATTCACCCCCTCCACCCCTTCCGAATTCTCTTGACCTCCATATAAACCACACAATAAATAGTACAGGACTCTGAACGGACTTTCTCACTCCATTGTGTAAAAATGGAGATATTTAATCAAAACTCGCAATAGATGTAAAACGAAATAATATACACTTGTAAACCCGAGCAAAAATTGCGTTATACATAAGTTAATTTTTTTTTAAATCCCAGATTTAAATTCTAGGATTTTCTTTTTAAAGAATTAAAGTCCTATATAGTATATTTGGACAAAAAAAAGATCGATAATACCATTATGAAAATTAAGTATTGAAAACCAATAGTATTTTTGGAATACTATTGAATTTTAAAAGTATTTTAGAATTACTATTGAATTTTAATAGTATTTT
>CABFOV010013106.1:0-10258 GCA_902141375.1 Timema poppense
TAAAAATATTACCTGATACAACTTTATATCTTAGAATCCCAGAAGAGGCTCAATAAGAAAAACATTTATAATACAAAATTTCTTTGACTCCGATGTGCTCGTTATGACAGATAGTGCACACAAGTGTTGAAAAAGAACAATAATGTTTGTTAGGGCATGAGCTATTTTGTATACCACTGATGGAAACTTAGAAAACTTCCCTGAAGAGTTAGATTTCCACATCTGCTTACGAATTTGTAGCTCTCCTTTCAGATCTTATAAACAAATAAATCATCCCTGAACAGTTTATCTCCTTGCAAAACAGCATCTTCAAAAGTTTAAAACCATGACTGAACTTCTGAGACTACAACCTTTAAGATCGTTCAATTCTTTGCAGCTGAGATTTTGGAAATCTGAAGAAAAGTTCACTATTATATAGTCCATAAAAAAGAAGGTACACTGCAATATGTAGTACTCAACTAAGACATTTCACTATGATTTAAATTTAGGTCTGTTTTTGATTAAAGGTGGTTTTCATTGGATAAATGATTTTTTTAACCACCCCTCTTGCAAAATCTTTCTACTTAGAGTCAATGCTTCTGTCCCGTTCTCTTTGATTTTTACCATTGTTACGTCTACTAGCTGTATTGTTTTAAGTAAAATCATGCTCTCTGCCTGTAACTTTCAAGCCAAGCTGAGTTAGTCCTAAAACGTCAAAACGTCAGCCAAAACAACAACACTGCCGAGGAATTATAATGACATTATAGAGCAGGGGTAGGAAAACTCTTTTTCAAAATAACCACAAGTGTGTTAAATAAGAAGTAAAATTTGCCACATCATGTAAAAATTGAGAAATTAGGGTGCTCAAACAAGTATTTAAAACAATACACTGTTTGAATAAGAGTATTCAAAATACGTTAACTCTAACTATTCAGTTACTCATTGGTTTAAACACAAAGGATTAAAACCGTTAAAATAGAAAATGTAAAACAATTTAATGTGAAATTTGGCAGTCATATAGTCTGGCAAGTTGCAGAAACATTGGCCTAATGTTTGAACTCAATGCACATCTTAACTACGCCTCCAGATTGACATCAACAATTTGATATCTGTATTTATACTTGATAAATCCCATCGTAGAGAATGTCGATTCACACACCCATGTTGATCCAAACATGAACAATAATTTTGAAATGCCCGATTTAGAAGTTGGAAGATTTTGGTCTGTCAGAATAAATTTCCACATATCCGTGACTGAAGAATTAAATATATTTTTAAGTGTTCCAGACTGTTAAGAGAAAGCAAATCATCTTCAAGTCCACGCCTGTCCAAATAAATAAGGGTGGAAATATATTTTATTGAGTTTGTAATATCAATGTGAAAAGGATCACGCAATAATTCAAATGTTAATTTGAAGGCATTTAAATCAGAAAAACGTGATCCAAATTTATTGATCAGGTCTTTAATCCAGTTTACGTAGAGTGGCCACATCACTTCGAGTAAACCCCACTCCTCATTTTTTTTTTCTAAAAATATAGTAAGGTTTTCAAAATGGGTCAAACACCCTTCCAATTTTGTACCAGAATGAGATCTAGTTTTGACTTGAATACTTGAATATGCTGTGCCGTTTCACATATAATTTTATCATTTCCCTGCAGCATCACGTTTAATTCATTCAAGTAAGTCATGATATCACACAGAAAATTTAAATCACATTGCCAAGAAGCATCATCAATATCAGAAAAATTTTCTATTTTACGTTTCTCAACCAGAAATTCTCGAATTTGAGGAAACAAATAGGTAAAAGTTTCAAAACTTTTCCTCTGCTCAATCATCTCACATTTGCATAGTCAGTGAGATCCTTAAAATCACAGTCAACACATTCTTTCAAGGTCTCAACAAACTTTCGATGGATGAGGGAACTTTAACTTCGGATGTAATTAACAATTTTCACAATCATATCGATCCAAGTTTCCAACGTGTCGGTTTCAAGCATCTGAACACACTAGTTCTCCTAATGCAGAATGCAATGGAAGGAGGACAACATGTTTTTAACACCATTTTCACTCAAATGCAGTTTCAACCGCGAAACAAATCCTCATTTACTTCTAATCATTGCGGGTGCACCATCCATTGTAATAGAAGCTAGTTTTTTCATAACCAGAACACTTTTTTTTTACAATTTAAAAAATGTTTTGAATATATCAGATCCAGAAGTATGACCTCGCAATCCACAAATTACAAGGATATCTTCACAAATTGTAAGATCGGAAAGCACAAACCGAACCCAAAATATTAATTGTACCGTGCCTGTAAAATCGGTTGATTCGTCCAGTGCTTAAGAAAAAAAAACTGTAATTTAATTGTTCAAGTAACCCGCCTCGGTGGCGTAGTTGGCTAACGCGCTAGTCGTGTTGAACTCAACCGTGGAGGGCGGACAGAATGAGGTTCGAATCTCGGTTGGGTGAAGTATTTTACCTAAATGGTTTTCCACTCTCCCTCCACGCAAATGTGGATTCACTTTCTCTAATTCAACCTTCCCGATTCCCAATCCATTAGCGTAATTATTACTTAAAGCGTGTAACCCGAACGGGTAGTAAGACGTGGTGCTAAATAATAATAATAATTGTTCAAGTAGTTGCTCTTTTATGTTTCAAATATTTCCAGCACTCGGCAAACAACTGTCCTGCGGCTTAACTGCAAATTCTGCACTTTTTGGAGGGTGTCACTCTTTCCCATAGATTTGTAGTTTTCCATCAGAATTTCTATCATCATGATCAAAATGTCTTTCAATATCTCCGCATCGAAAAATTATATCTATTTCCGAGCCAAAATCCAGGCTGCCTAATAACTAGCTGACGTCAGCAATTCATTCAATGAAAGAAACTGTTTCAAACTTTTCTCATGATCTTGGAAGTGTTATTTAAAATGGGAAATTTCACTGACACCATTACATCCATCAACTGGGAATTTATTGTTGAATTCACTGTGATAATTTTTTAAATGTTTCTTCAAACTGTCTGCCTTATTCTCAATGAAACGTTTTTGTTTTTTTTGCACATGAGGAGCATTTACTTGCGTCACTACTAATTTTAGCTCCCAACTTTCTTGAAAATTTTGCGTTACGCTCTCCCATTCTCTTATTTTTACTTTTTACCCCTAAGTTCCGAATCAATAAGTTTGTCTGCTTCACTCACCTCAGCACTATCACCTGCTGCTGGCTCACCTCATTTTCAAATCCCCAACTTATCCATCTCTCAAGAAGAATTTACGAAAATTTTAAAACAACAGTGTTTTGTAAAGCAAAAAAATATCTAGAAAATTGTAGACATGAAACAGGTGAAAACGTGCCTCTTAAAATGTTTGTTATTACTTATTAGACACTACCCATTTTAGGTCGGAGCTAGACGAAAGTGCAAGAACGAAAATCAGTAAAGGGGTGAATTTACCCTAATTACTGTTAAAAGTGAAACAGAAGAGCAGTCCCAAGTAACATTTTTCCTCAAGGCGCTTTTACACGAGGCCAGTCGTTAGGCAAACTCAAATGGCGTCAGTCTACTACTGCCAGTTTATCAACTAGCCTCGTGTAATCGCGGCTTCACAACTCAATCCCATTCTAGGAAAGGAGTTTTCCTTCTTTAAAAACCCAAACCACAAAGTCATTTCTCTTCAAAACTACAACAATGGTCCCGCTATCAGGAAAAAGTTCATTTTTCTGTGAGCGCTAGCAAACTCAAATTCACCACACTTTTATAGACAATTCGCCACATGTGGCGATTCACGGCGGAGTTGTCCACCCCGGGTATAGGAGAGGAAATAAAATGCACTTATTCCTTTTCCTTAAGGTGACTAAGTGATCGTTTCTAAGACGATTGGGAGGCGAGGTAGAATGTCCAATAATGTCAAAACAGCCTCGTGACTTTTCAACCCATCTGGTTTCGCACATCTTTAAAGGCATGTGTTCCTTTTTTTTTTTAAGACTCTCTTACATTTCTTTTTTAAGTTTATATATTTGCCCAGCTGATTTTCTAAAGAAGTTTGTTAGTGATGAGATGACCTATACATCATTTCTTATGCTTGCTACAGTGCAGGCTTTGATGAGTGTTAAATTCAGTCTATGATTGGCACAGTGACTGTAGATGGTCCGGTAGCTTTACATTTGCTATGCGTGCCTGGATGCTTATGAATTTACTACTCATGTTAGATCCGCCATTAGAAGCTTGCCCAAGGCATATAGCAGCCTAGTTTTTTCAGCTATTGAAAAATTGTTTAAGCATTGTCATTACCAGTGACATCCACAAGATCGATAAGCTTTAGAAGATCTTCCTGGATCTTATATGAAACAGTATCATAATAGCAAATTCAGATTTACAGTTGATCATCAATAAAAACGTTATGTGGCCCATCGGCTATTATGATGCACTATTTAATGTTGATGTCAATCTTTGAAGTAATAACATCTCCACAACACTGAATAAATTCGTTTTGATTTATCTTGGTGCTATAGCTGGCATTTTCCCCACAAGAACTGACGTGTGAAGTTCGGCTCCAATCTCCAGCGTCTCTTTGAAACTTTATAAAAATCTATGAAGTTGCCGTCGCCATAATAACTATTTGTGTGTGAATTCCCGTAATCTATATGTCCCCTGCGAGCTTATGTTATGCTTCACAGAGAAATCCCGCTTTTATGATCAAGATACTTTTTTTTGCTTTCTTCAATCAGTTTTTTCTTCAGCTCACTTGCTAATAATTACATAATTAGATTTTCCCTCCTTTATCATAGATAAATTATGGTCCGCAATCGTATTGGCTCTATGGTAGTCTCTGCTATTGTAATATTTAATTATTTTTACAATTATTTTTTTTAGAATTCTATGGGTTCTACTACTAGTATAGAAAGTTTCACTTAATTCGTCCCTCTTTCACAACGTCCAAAATGTATGTACATCTAGAACAATCATGCACTCAATTTTTTGCAGTAGGCTAGCCCTTCATACGCCTTTAGCTAATTCCTTTAAAGGAACGATTTTTCTGGTCACTGCAACCATTGGAAATGTAAAAGTATTATGAGGGCAACCAAAAGTTTTTAAGCCACTAGTATTTCTCCTCGTTGGTGAGTAAAGTTACAGTAAGTAGTATGATTACTAAGAATATGTTAAAAATTTAGCCGAGAAGTGATTGATGTTTTGCCATCTGGTATTGTAGATTAAATCGAATTAATATAATCGAGCTCATTGTCTTTTCCGTGGATTGAATTGGGCACCGTATGTATTTCAGGCTCATTGGTATTCTCCGTCTAATGAAAAAAAGGGTTTCGTAAGCAAATATGTCAACATTAAGAATTTATCAAATTTAAAGTTCATACAATACTCGTAACGTGTTGGGACTTGTGAGGCTAATTTGATTACTAGTTGGGACTGCGAAAGAATGTTGTGAGACTTTCCTACCTCCATTCTCAAAGATTGTTCCTCCACACTATTTTGTACCACCCCTTAATGCTACACCATTATAATTTTTCTGACATTAGAGTTTTTCTTTCAGCCTGTGTATCGTATACCAAGATTTTATTGCGATTTATCAATTCTTTGAATTAATTCTAATTAGTTTTTTTTAGCTTTGTATTTTTTCGTACTAATTTTGAGTAGCTTGATCGTTCTATGCCCTGCTCCTAGCATATTTTGGTGGCTGCAAAATATCCACTTACAAAGATACCTTATTGAATAAAGTTGGGGAGTATTTCAAATAGATATCACACACCTTTGGTTGTTGTAAAATAGGCCCAATATATTTGCTTACGTAATATTTCAATTCTATTTATAATGACTATAACTATTTAGCTATTTTTTAAATATATTATTTTGTGTAGTGTATTGTATGGTCATCAGGAGGGAAGGGTACTCGCCCCTGTGCCCCTGTATTAACTTCCCAGTACTGAATCGACGAATGCTTACATCGATTGTATTTTAATATAAATAGGCCTAACCCCTTTGATTTATCAAATAAGGTATTTACAAATATTTAATTTAAGGGCTTAATCGAATAACAACGTTAATTAAACTGCATATTTTAAAACATAAAATTAGCGTAATTTAGGAGGAGTATGTACTATTAAATCAAATTTGATTTGTATTCAATTCTGATTTGATTATTGTCATGAACAGGGCCCGGATAGTGATGACATGTCATCGCTTTTTGGTTCATAAGAGATGATGACCATTTGTACATAAACTCTGTCCATGATCCTCTGATTGTAGAAATGAATATTTAACAGATTTTTTTTTTAATTCCTTTTGGCCATTTCTGACATTTAGTTAATGTTTCTTGCTTTTTTTTTTGTTTATCAAGTAATTTCCAAGCATTTTTTTCTGGTGCAAATTTTATATTCTTTGAAAATAACTTTAAAACTATATTCATTAATTATCGATCATTTGATAAAAAAAACCATACGAATATTCAAACATTAGATATTTTACTACACACTTGTTGACTAAAGAAGATAATGTATAAGTACAAGTAAACTTTGTACCTCTTTGCCTACGTGCTTATAAACTCCACATTCCTTGTGAGACATTCACTACTCCTAGGGTAAGTTGGAAAGTGTTGTGGAGGGGGGTAGATCTATTTTTAGAGTTCAAATAATCTTGGATGGTATCGTCTTTACCTGCGTTGTCATAAAATTAATATTTCTGCTGAGCCACTCACTCTACCTAGGCTAGAAAGGGCTGCGGGGGTAAATATTGCGTCTAAAGCAGGTATTTGTATTTCAATTTCAAGTATAGCTAATGATTTTAGTCGTCAAAAGTTTTTCAATGCATAGTTTTTATTTATAAAGTGCTAGTAATATCTATTCATGTGGAATCATTTTGTGTGTATTTCGAATTTTTAAAACCAAACCATCTAAAACTAGTAATTTGAGGCAAATTTTTACTGAATTTGTAAAGGATATTTTTTTCTAGAAATAGTGAAATAATTTCCTGTAAAATATGTGAAGTGTAAGTGACATCAGATAAAATATAATACCATTCAACAGCATATCACTTACAATAGCATGCCCTTAGTATTTAGAATATCAATAAAAATAACTCTTCCCGATTATTATTTGCACAAAATGCATCCACGAATCAAGAAAGATCCACAAAATGTTATACATTTTTGTGTGATGTTCTGCTTTCTGATAACATTCCATTGTGGAAACTTAGCATTTATAAACTAAAAGATGTCCTGGGAGAGTTTACGGTTATTGTATTCTAGACAAGTCCACACCGAGGAAAAACTCTATACCACAGTGCTACAACGAAGTAATAGGGAAACTAAGAAAACAAGTCTACGGATAGAAGATTTTCGTCTTCATTGATGAAACCAGTGATATAGAGGAACGTTACATTGCCAATACAGTCGTGGAAGCCCTGGAAATTGACAAACCAGGAAAGATAATTTTGCCTAGTAGGCCTACTGAAGTTTTGAAGTCCACAAACCAGTCAAATCTATGGTTTTGCTATGGCTAGAGGGTGTGTGATATGACGACGTTCTGCTCTTCATTACCTACGCGGTGCTATACATGGCTAAAGTAGCCAAAGCAATTGAATAATTATAATCGAGGATGATACATGTGACTTGCTTGACTTACACTTTGCATCGAGTAACGGAGGAATCGAGGGCTAATTTTCACCAAGTTAACACCCTACTGCCACACAAAAAGAATGTATATGTTAAAGCTCCATGTATGCAACTCTTTAAATCACTAGCTTCCAATGTTTCTTTGCCACCGCAACCTATTAACCAGTGCTGGGGCACTTGGATTGATGCCTGCACATACTATTTGACAATTTTAAAAATTCTAGAGCCATTAGGGCTTCTCAAGAATTATTTTCAGATAGTAAAATGAACGTAAAACTGACATAAATTAAGGCAAATTTCGGCTCTTTGGCATCAACCATTACACGTCTTCAATATAAAGGTATGAGCACCTCGAAAACATGAGAGCTTTGGTAAAAACAACGGAAGATGAATTGTGAAATGTATGGCGTGATATTGGAGAGCTGGTGTCAGGAAACCTTAAACTGGCCCTTGAAAGAAACTCAGGCTACAAAACTTTGTGCTCCATCTTTTGTGTGCTGACCGGAAAATATATTCTATCGCTGTTGACATCGAAGAAGAATTAATATCTAGTTATTTAGCGTATCCTACTTCAAGTATGCTCTCATTGCTTCTGTAAAGGTAGACAGTTGCATTTCAAAATATAAAAACTTGCTGGCTGACAATAGACTTTTAATTTCCTTTAAGAATTTAGGCACGTTCACAGTCATTTGCTGTAATGCAGAATGAAGTAAGAATTTAAAACTTTTATTTAAAAATAAAAATATGATTTCTTTAAGTATTTCACAACATGATAAATCGCATAGCTAACTAAAAATAATACTTTACTTATTTAAAAATAGTTGCTCCTTGAATCACAGGCGTCGTTAGCGGGGTTGTGTGGGGGGAGGAGGGAACGGGTTGACAGGGGGAACACGTTTCTCCGATAATCTGCTCACTCATTTAGGAAATTTTTAACAATGCACTACGGAATTTGGGAAAAACTGGTTCTCACAGTGGGTATTTTCAATCATACATCCAAACGTAGCCAGTAACACACACGAAAAAGGAAGAAAAAACTTTATGGTATTAGCCCACATTTGAGCAATACTGAATAAGAGGCCACAATCTGTTGGCGAAGTTAGTGTCAATTTATGTAGATAGATGAAATCATTCGGTTAGCACAGTGAGCCCTCCGGTCATTAATCCTAGTTTTCTAGGCCAGAGCTGCTACTTTTCATTCAAATAGCTCCTCATTTTTCCTCTGATTCTGAGTTTACTCCGTTACAAGCCTACTACTTCACAAAAAATTCTGGAAGTGCTTGAACCTGGAATCTCTGGATATGTAGCTAGGAACTGTGAGCACTAGACCACAGAGGTTGTCCCATTGACGCTAAAACAGAGAAAATTCTTGCAACTATGAATACCCCATAGTCTATGGCACTTAAAATATGAACAGGATATAACTTTGGTATGCTTTTAATACTATCCTTAATTGGCTAAAGCAGGGATTTCCAATCGTTTCTATTTCAGGGAATACTTAGTCGAAGACAATGTTTTCAACCCATACTTGTATAAACCCTGTAATTTAATATTTTTTAAATTAAATTTAGATAAAGATTCAAATCTAGATGCAGTTGACATTAATTTTCTTTCTCTATCGGTGCTCTTATCTACTTTTAGAGAAAATAATTAGTCTGTTTACTTTAATTTTATAACATTATTGTTGTAACTTAACTTTAGTTTGTACTGAGAAGGCTATTATTATTAATAATTAGAAGATTAGACATGCTGTTAAAAGATTTAATAGGCCATTAGAATAAGCATTTAGCCTAGCACCGCCATCACACGGTAGACCATACCAGAAATGGAAATAATAAAAGAGAGAGCAAAGAATAACAAAACTCACAGCCTCCTGGCTGACTACATAACAATTATGTTGGCAGATGTCCTCAGAATTACGTCAAGCTATTGCATTAAGGAACAAATGCCCTTTTGTTCTTTGTATTATTTTATAATCATGTATTAAACAATGATCTGAGAAGCTGACCCAAGTCTATTTTCGCCAATAATATTTTTTTCCCCAATCAATTCAACAAACTTTAATGATGGCTCAGATGCATTTTGAATTAAAACATTTATTTTTATTTTTGTTTTTGTCTTGTTTTGTTATTTTAAATGATGCTCTAAATAATATTATGATTGTTTATGGGACTCAATAGTATGTTTGTGATTATATGCCACTTCATTTTCTTCGGATCCATTATGTCTTTGTCCAGGAGTTCTCCACAAAATATACAGATATAACTCTGGTCGGCCACAATCTTAATTTCAAGTGAAACTGAAAGTTAAATAGGATCTTTATATCATTATAGCACTTTAGTAGACTTAAAACTGGAACTAGCATTATATTTATCACGACATGGTTTGTTTGGTTAAATTCTTGGGAAATTTTGGTGGCACACTCTAATGATTTCTGGAATTATTATAGCTAGAGCTTCTTTTTGCATTCTCATCGGCTAATATAAGTGTTTTCTCTGCTCAATTCCATGAATAACGTATACAAATTTAAGTGAAACCAATTTTATTTTCCGTACACTATTGACTATTCATTATGTAATGATTGTAAGTGACTGTCCAACTGCGCCATCTATCTAGACACAATGATACATGGACCGGGCATGTTTGTAGGCTGCCATCTGTT
>CABFOV010013108.1:0-10246 GCA_902141375.1 Timema poppense
CCTCTTTGAGGACTAGAAGAGTTACGAAGTTGGCATTGAGTAATTATGGTGGCCCTTGGAAGTTAATCCCACCTGATAACCTGAGATGAACGCTCATTAATAAAGGAAATCGACCCCCAAAATTAATCCTGTGTCTAATGACGGACGCAATGCACCCTCTCAAGGAATATCGTCAGGACACTTTAAACCAGGGTTGAGGGGGACCGACACGGCGATTGTTTTTGTTTCTTAGAGAAAGATCCTTTGAGAACTCATAACAGCTGTTTCTTTAGCACTTTACTAGCGCACGTACGTCATTAAAATAAACTGACACCTTTTTTAACAAAACTAGATGGAGTTTTAGTTTCATAAAGTAAAAGAAGAAGGTGATAGAAGAGACGGCTATATAAAAACTGGAAACAAGTTATTTTGTTTGTCAGCATTTAAAATCAAATGAAGGAACTAATTAAGTATTTTATACGGTGAAAAAATTGATAAAATATCAGCATCACAATAATAAGAATAAATATTAACTTTGACCAAATATAAGTTATTAATATTTTGACAATTTTTTATAACTGGAATCCGTTATAATAAAATCCGTAGAACGAGCAATATTAGCCTAAAAGTTATTCAAAAGCCCGGATTTTTATGTAATTTTTTTTTACATCACAGAGAATGCATTTGTGTGCATAAATTCTTTTCAAGGTCCTCTGGTTGTGGAAACAATTTTTTTAATAGGCTATTTTGGTCATTTTGGATTTATAGGTCATATTTTGATTTGCGTCCGTTTGGGGTCATTTTTGAATTAAATTTATGCATTTATGTTGAATAAGTAAGTATACTTATGAAATATTATCAATGTTTAAAAATGTATACATACTCAAACATACACATTCCTGGTGAAACACTACAAATATTAATCTGGAGGGGGTTGCGTTAGGAGGGGGTAGATTTTTTTCTGAAATGATATTTGTAAATCAATATTATATTTAGCAGAAGGTAAGAATTTATTTATAAAAGAATTTTCATTACATGGATAAACATTTAGTTCCCATTTATAAAGTTCGTGTTTAATTCAGTCATGTGTATTCATTACGAGTTTTTGTTTATATTTTTAGTTTAAAAAAATTGAAGTAATTTTTTAGAAAATTTAAGTCATTTTATAGGTCATATTTTGATCATTTTTATGGTCATCAATGTCCGGGCTTTGGACCTAAAATAGACACAAATGTAATAGGCACCACATCATTTGAAACGCTCCTGTGTTCCGAGCTCATCATATTTTTTTAAATACAACCTATATTCAACTAATTATAACTAAAATTTATGCTCAGAGACTGAAGTGTAACGCTTAAAAGAATAATTCCAATTGCCAAGGTCCTAAAATAATGTTGGTAATCTGCTGTAACACATTTAGATTGGAGCAATTTTAAACGAATCAACTGGTTCCAAAAAGAATAAATCCAGTGGTTTGATATAATTAGAAGATATTTCAAAAACTTTATGTCCTGACATAGCCCACAACAAGCCACTGAAATATTTATTGGCATCAAATTTTTACTTTCTCAAATATAGAAAGTATTGTAAACGTGACTATTTTTGAACTTCGGGATTGTGATTTTTCCTCGAATTAAAAAANGGGGGGTGTACATTTTGTGTTTCCCTTTGCCTGCGAAACAGTTTAATATTTTCCATTCAAACAATATAGTATTACAATTTTATTTAGTAATACCGCACGGAAAAATCAAGATTTTAATTCTATCTCTAAGGTTAATGTAGTTTCTGATAACTTAATTTTGAAAACCACCAACACTAGTATGATCGTGGACTAAATTCCAAGCTCATTTAGTTTAATTTTCCGGTGGCGACGAGGTAGGGGTTAGAATCCTGGCCGGGTGTACAAAGCCTAGACATTCCTAAATAAGTTTCAACGCTTTGTTCCTACAAATGAGGTTACATTTCTACCTTACTAATCCAACCCAATTATCATAATTAGAAGCATCTAGACCACAAAGCTAAAAAAAAGGGAAAATTTTCAAAATTGTGCTCAAAATGGGGAGTGTTTCACATTATAAATAACAATGCATAATTGTTTTTCGAAAAAATATGATAATTTAAAGGCAGATTATTGATAACTAATTTTGAAAAATTCGAAATAATTTTATTTAAAAGTTTTATATGAAAAATATCAATGTGTATTGTTTTTGGAGAATCATTCATTTAAGAATAGTTTAATGATAACCTGCTTTTTAAAAGTCTATTCCTAATTATAAGATATTGTATGATAAAATAATGTGTAGTATTTTGTTGTACAATTTATTTAATCATTGGTAGCAGTATACTAACGTTCATTGGAATATATTTTCACGGGTTTAATTCTCGTGTCTAGGTGTCATTTTTAACTAGGCTGTAATTAATATTATGTCGGGGTAGTTTAGGCTGTACCACAAGGGTGTGTGTGTGTAATTAAATAATAGTTACGACCCATATATGAATAGTTGAGTATGGATTTTAATAAGCAAATATAAACTTTTTTATTGCTAGTTTATTTAAAGGGCAGTGTCAACATTTACTCTAGTTTCACGTTTATGAAGCGTTAGAACGTAAAATACTCTTCACTTATAGAGGGAATTTTCCAAACTACTGGTCTGTGAAAATATTGATATTTGATTAAATACGACGCACTAGTTTGCGTGTGATGGACGTACACAGGAGCGTCGTCTCGTGTCGCCTACCATCCAGGCAAGCGTCCACACCCTTGGCAGCACCGAGACGGTTACTGAGGTGATTATCAATCGAATGTTGACGTAATTGCACTTGGTTTAACCTCCATTATTGGAGTAAAAAGATCAATATGTTGATGTAACGATTTGAAATCTCATATAGATTTGTGTGTGTATGTATGTGTGTGTGTGTCTACGTGTGTGAGAGAAAGAAGGGGAAAAAAGAGCAAGTTATGGACGAGCATAAACCAAAAATATATCCGGAATATATGTATACTGAAGTTAGTTGATTTACTGTAATCAAAATAATAGAAATAGGTTTTATTATATATATATATATAGTTTTAATTAAATGTCTTCATTTTTAGATAAAGGAGTAAGAATGTCTCTTCCGTGCACCGGACCATTTATTTAATATATATATAATATATACTATTCATTTAAAATATAATATATTAATATTTTAAATAAATGGTACGGTGCACGGAAGAGACGTTTTCGCTCCTTTACCCATAAATGGTGACATTTACTTAAAACTCTTAAGAAATGTTAAACAAAATAATACACATTGTTTTAGAAACAAAAAGGAAGAGAGAGCCTCACATTCTACCAGAGAGTATGGATGAAATAATATACAATGTTACTGAAACATACTGGTAAAAAAGGAACAGCACTGTTTAGCAAAGAACATAACAATCAACTCCCCATTTTCCAGACCTATGTTTGCTAATAACTTGGAAACTATTGGCTTTATAAAAATATATGATTGCGATTAAATAGTTTTTTTTATTTTTAATAGCCCTACAACCTTAACAAAGTTAAGTATTTTCATATCTCAAGTTGAAAATACATAATCAAAATTGTAGATATTTACTTATGTAAAGTACCTTAAAGTCATTTTCCCGTATAAATTATAACCGCTATTTTGTTTGTAATGTTAAACAGTGCCTAGCCATGAATTTTAATCAAAATCGTTAGCGCTTATTTGGATAAACTCATTATTTTGTGGGTTTTTTTGTCATTAAGTAAACTAGGTAAGCTTCCCTTGATTTTAAGATTATATATCTAATTAGAAAATCCCAAGTTAAGCCCAATCGGTAAAATATCTACGTCACTAGGCTGAGATGCAGACAAACAGATGGAGAGAAGACAGAAGGCATCGTAACACACCACAAAAATCCCAAGTTAAGCCCAATCGGTAAAATATCTACGTCACTAGGCTAAGATGCAGACAAACAGATGGAGAGAAGACAGAAGGCATCGTAACACACCACATTTTTGATTTAGAGGGTTATAAAAAAAAGTCAACCTATACCAAAATCTCGTATTCGATTTTTTGATGATCATAGAACTTTCATTCACTCAGGGGTTGATAAAAAGTAAGGAGATTAATGTTCTTAGTTGGGGTGTTTAACGTACACTTTATAACCACAAACATTATATTATCACATGACTTATATAAGTATTGGCATAACCTATCACACTAACTCAAATACTATACACTTAGTAGGTGACCTGGCGGTCTAGGGGTAAGGTGTCAGACTTCTGTGCTGGTGGCCGGGGTTCAATCCTCGGTCCCGGCAAAGATTTATCTGATTACCAAACCCTTCCTTCACCTCTGACAAGACATCTTGTGAATGTGGGGAATGCCAGGCCTCCACCGTGGTTCGGATTCCACGTTAAACTGTAGGTCCTCCATTTCATCTCACAATCACCCTACCATTACACATTAGCGTAAGTGCGTATAACCCGAACGGTTAGTAAGACGCGGTGCTAATAATAATTTCAATTTCAATTTCAATTTCAATTTCCTTTATTATAGTGCTGGCCAACAGTCGTAAGACCTATAACAGGCCAGCACTGAAAAGTACACACGTACATACCTTATAATACACATAATTATAGAAGAAAAAAGATAGACAAAAAATGGCTAAATAATGTTATATACTGATGAATAGTTACGAGATAAAAAGTAGTTAATAATAATAATAATAATAATATACACTTAGTGCTATACTCTAAATATTTTCAAAATGGATATTAGTGAAAATATATTCAGGATTACCAACATAAAACAAACCAGAATATCCTAAACTTGTATATGATTACTGTAACCCCTTAATCACGGAGGATAGGCAAATGTATTTGTGGTGTTGTCTTTTTCACTTCGTGAATAATGACATTAAATTCGCTGTTGGGTATATTAGACCGGTTCTGGTAGAGGTATGTGAATAGGACGTGTTACCAGTTTAACGGTGGAAAGTTAATTGAAATTTTAAATCCATGCAATGTTGTAGGTAGAAAAGTGCAATCCAAACTATTTGTTTGTAATCCTTTAGAATTCAAATAATTCACATAAAACTAAATACATCCCTACTATTATATTAACCATAATTATGTTCAAGGACGATTTGTGTTTTCTAGTTTATAATTATTAATTAGTTAATAAGGTTCAAACACTTGCCGTTGCACCTCGTTCCTGAATGTGGTAGCCCAATCGTAAAATTTGCATTTAAAACGATGTTGTGTTTGTCTTTAGTAAAATTGAAATTGCAATCACGCTCGTGGAAAATAGTTATAATAATGGTTTATTCCAACGCTCCTTTAATCTACAGTAATAAACAAGGGGACCAAGTAAAAATACCTGAAACATTCTAAAATAATTATTGGGGTTTAATAGTCTGATGATAAACAAGGTAATTTTATGTGCTTTATGAGTTCGTTCTAAGGGGGTAGCAGATATGTTAGTTTTTAACGAAAATTAAATCGACATATTTTGTAATATATTTAAAAGGACAACGTAAATAGCATTAAAGTTTAGAACTAAAGAATGGCGCATACCTGTTTGTATTACATCGTATGGGCTCACAAGGTATTTTTTATGCTGGCGTAGTTATTGCATTGAATCGGCTATATTTATTTTTGGAGTTTCTTACACTCCATCATCAATTCTGTTCCAGCAGTTATAGACTGGTCTGGTAAGGGTGAAGTTATTGTTTATTAGATGTGCGCACTGTAGCAGTTGCTTACATGAATAAAAGTAAGAGCACACTATGGGTTGATAAGCTGCGGAAAAATCGAACACTTGTCTGAGAGTTTGGGGTGATAAGGCGCGAAAAAAATTATCGAGCACTTGTTGGAGAGTTTGGGGTGATAAGACGTGGAAAAATTATCAAGCACTTGTTGGAGAGTTTGGGGTGATAAGGCGCGAAAAAATGATCGAGCACTTGTTGGAGAGTTTGGGGTGATAAGGTGTGGAAAAATGATCGAGCACTTGTTGGAGAGTTTGGGGTGATAAGACGTGGAAAAATTATCAAGCACTTGTTGGAGAGTTTGGGGTGATAAGGACGCGAAAAAATGATCGAGCACTTGTTGGAGTGTTTGGGTTGATAAGGCGCGAAAAAATGATCGAGCACTTGTTGGAGAGTTTGGGGTGATAAGGCGCGATAAAATGATCGCGCACTTGTTGGAGAGTTTGGGGTGATAAGGTGTGAAAAAATGATCGATCACTTGTTGGAGAGTTTGGGGTGATAAGGTGTGAAAAAATGATCGATCACTTATGGGAGAGTTTGGTGAAAGTATAAAAACCGTTTGGAGTGAACCACCTACAACAAACTTCCCAGGTCTCTGTTGAATTATTGGCCCCTTATACCATGCGACCACCAATGCGGGTCATTAATGCTTCTTTACTGATTGTATTTAAGATGCTAATGTCCACTTTTGTCTCGACGTATTTTTTCAATCCAAATAATAATAACGTATTAACTGGCAATAGTGATCTTAAAAACAAATAATAAATTAGTTCACAAATAGCTTGGAAGGATTCCATGACCTAATGCCTTAGTACGGCTGGCTCAACGCACCGCATTACAGCCCACAAGCTTAAAACGTATTTTAAACTAAGTAAAATATGTTTTATAAACAAGGGTATAAATAAAACCCGTCACAATTCCCCGTTACTAGGAATTATTCCCCTCCCAGCCCCCGAAATACCCATTTGGTGGTTTCCGAGAGTAATTCCTTGCCCCACGACTCCCTGAGTAAACAAAGTGCGGCCAGCTTTCTAGAGAGATCCACAGTTATTATTGCAGCCAACGAAAAACCTGGACCAACTTCCGTTATTCATTATTACTGCCACAAAAACCAAACCATAAAACAGTTAATACTTAAATCACAACAATAAAAATTTTAAAAAATATTTGCGTAGTAAAAAGTTCGTAAAATGTGCAACCAAAATAAATTCGTCACTTTAATTAATATTTAAAAAAAGTACACGGATCAATTTTTAAGGTTTATTTTACAAATGTGATTCTTAGTAGTGGTCAAAAGCTATAAAGGTTGGCGCGCAATTATTCGTTTCCCAGTGTATCAGCTGATTTCTACATTATTTCATATTTAAATGGGGGATAAAATCAAATCAATAATACTTTTCTTAGACCCACCTCGGTTGCCTTGTTAGCTAACGCTCTGGTCTCGTGTTGAGCTAGACTGCTAAGGACAGGGCCATCGTGGTTCGAATCTCGGTTAGGAGAATTGGGGGTGGTTTTTCATAAATGTTTTTTCCACTTTCCCTCCACGTAATTGCGAATTCACTTCCTCTAAATTCAACTTTCCCAGTTCTTAACCCATTAGCGTAATTAGTACTTGAGCGTATATACCAAAAGGATAGTAATACGCGGTGCTAAATAAATAAAAAGAAAGAAAAAAAAATCCGAGCCGGTGTGGAGCTTGGAGATAAGGTTCGAATCCTGTCCGAGTATACTGGTGATGGCTAAACAGAAAGGAATTTCAGTGTGGCAACCTTTCAATCCTTATTCAACAGTAATGGCGGTGCATGTTATCCTTCTCTCCCCCCACTCTCCTTAAAATACCACTAGGATGAAGTCGTTAAAAAGCCTGAGACCGAAGTGTGATATTGTTTAAAATTATAGCCCCACGTCTTACTACCCGTTCGGGTTATTCGCTTAAGTACTAATTACGTGGTCTAGGGGTAAGGTGTCAGACTTCTATGCTGGCGGCCGGGGTTCAATCCTCGGTCCCGGCAAAGATTTATCTGATTACCAAACCCTTCCTTCACCTCTGACAAGACATCTTGTGAATGTGAGGAATGCCAAGCCTCCACCGTGGTTCGGATCCCACGTTAAACTGTAGGTCCTCCATTTCATCTCACAATCACCCTACCATTACACATTAGCGTAAGTGCGTATAACCCGAACGGGTAGTAAGACGCGGTGCTAATAATAATAATAATAATAATAATAATAATTACGCTAATGGGTTAGTAATTGAGAAAATTGAATTTAGAAGAAGTGAACCCACATTTGTGTGGAAGGAGAGTGGAAAACCACCCCAATTCACTCGACCGAGGTTCGAACCTCAATCTCCTCATCCTCGGCAGTCTATTCTACTGCGAGAGTAGCACGTTAGCTAACTACGCCATCGAGCCGGGTGACCCAATTTGCCGCGACCATAAGCGTGTGCAGGGTTATGGAGGAGGCAAAGCTACAAGCGGGGAGTTGGCTAGTTTACTTTTGTAAATGGATAGTTCTAGAACTATTTGAACGGTTTGTTCATGTTCTAGTCTTTATAATGAAGTAAATAGCAATGTAGGGGGAAGAGCAGCTTATAGACCTTTGGAATCTTGTTTGTAGTGAAAATCGTTTTGGTAAGGTTACGTAGCCTATATTAACCATACAGTATATAGAAAAAAATTGTTACGTGTTGAAGTGAAGCATTAATTTAATGTGAGATAGAACAAAAGAGAAACTTAACTGAAACAATAAACAAAATTAATACGCGTAAATTACCATCGTTAAATTATAATAATCAAACTATAAGAAGACAAATAATTGTTTACATTGCTAACTTAGAACACAGGATTATTTTTCAGGATTAGAAAATAATAATGATAATAGCCGAGATCAAGGTAATTATAAGGTAAATTTGAAAATCTGCAGATCTTAGGGCAACTACAAATTAAAGTAAGAAGACGGGGGAGGGGAGGGTTAAAACCCTTCCTAGCCTTCCCTCTCTTCCTCGTGACTACGAAACAGCAAGACAACGATGTAAGTTTGATTAATAAGTTCAACACTAGGGTTATCAACGGCTTAGTCTAAAGGATAGGTATTTTATTTCTGGGAAAATCAGAACATGCATCAGGGAACATAAAATGGGTGAAGATGAGAAAGGTAGTCCAGTATAAATCCACTTACATCAACACGGAGAGAGAATGGGGAAAACCAGAGCGAAGAAATAACCTCAGAGGGCCCTAATGGTATTTGAATCTTAGCATCATCGGCGATTCATGTTCAATGTGAGTCTACCGATTTAGAACCCTCGACCATTACCGCAAGTACAAGAACTATACCTATTTACCCATCAAACTAGCTTTCACAAACGTTGCAATGCCGCAAATATGAACAATGTGCTGATCCATAGATTAGCCAGAAAGTGAGGCCAAATAATGGGGAAATGTGATTTTCCACAGCGTATTTCTCATTCTATCTCTAGTAGAATTCAAGCTAAAGACATTGCGACTACATTATTCATTTTCTTTCCTTAAGAACCTGTCTCGCCACACGAAAAAGAAATATCTTATCTAAATATTATATCTCAAACCAGACGTCACATAGTGCTGCGGTTTTATGTATTCTGTTTTAGGAAAAAGTTGAATTAAGACCAGTCAAACAATTTTTTTATATTACTAATAATGATTGAAAAATAATTATTTAAATAAAAAACTACTAAAATGATCCCAATTTTGCTGGTGTCAAGTGAAGAAATAAAAAAAGCGCACTTAAATACGTTTCATTGTTCAAGCGTAGTTATGTATCTAGTTTAACGGTAAATCGGCCACGAGATGGCCTTGAGTTAGATAGGTTTTATGGGATTTGCTTTTATTAGAGGTTGCGAGTATAAGATAGATTTCCCCGAATTAAAGAAATAGATCAGGAAATAGAGTTAGTTTATGGCATGTATCAAAATCAGTTTAGAAGTTTGTTTCCCCACTTGGTACACAATACGAATACACGATGGAGCTATCAAGATGTGCGTCACGTTTGTCGCGACTGTTTAGTTAGGGAACAAGTCCACTGATTTAGCGGAACAACTTTGTGGCCAACTTCGATTTATTCGTGAGGAGCGTTTTGTTGGAATTCTACACTGCGTTCAAACTATCTGTAACCTACACTGCGTTCAAACTATCTGTAACCCACACTGCGTTCAAACTATCTGCAACCTACATTGTGTTCAAACTATCTGTAACCTACACTGCGTTCAAACCATCTGTAACCTACACTGCGTTCAAACTATCTGTAACCTACTCTGCGTTCAAACTATCTGTAGCCTATATTGCGTTCAAACTATCTGCAGCATACACTGCGTTCAAACTATCTGTAACCTACACTGCGTTCAAACTATCTGTAACCTACATTGCGTTCAAACTATCTGCAACCTACATTGCGTTCAAACTATCTGTAACCTACTCTGCGTTCAAACTATCTGTAACCTACACTGCGTTCAAACTATCTGCAACCTACACT
>CABFOV010013110.1:0-10244 GCA_902141375.1 Timema poppense
TGATAGTGTACTGTCTCTCGGAGATGATAGTGTACTGTCTCTCGGAGATGATAGTGTACTGTCTCTTGGAGATGATAGTGTAGCTTACTGTCACAATAACTCTGTCGATCAATGTATCCCTACATATCATACATTGGATTACGCTTTCAATTTTCAGTATCACAATAGATTGAACATATTTTCGTTTATGTTAATCGAAATTTTCTGCTTGTTTTGACTACTAAATAAATCATTAAAAAGATCAAAGCACTGAAGAGTAACGTTAAATATTTTGTTATATTAATACAGCCATTTCAGTTCTCTCAATGCAAGGCAATTAAATAAGTTGGAAATAACCGATGTATCGATATAGCAAAGATATTGACGTGCAGATTGCAATGTATCAAATGATAATTATATTGTTATATTATGGAATATTTCCATTCCCACGAATAGGGATAGTACGTAATTCATACAATAAAATTTGTGGTTATTTAAAAAAAAAATTCTATTATAATGTGCAGTGACTGTACTATGACAATCCGTGACCTTCTGTGACACTTTTCCACGTGTTGTGACGTGAAGTATCAGTGGATATTGTGTGTATTGTCACCTGTGTCATAGTAATAACCTCGTCGTGAAGAGCGCCACCTGTCAATCAAGTAACATATACAACTGCCCCTAGCACTCATACCGTCCCGGCAAACACTTCAATCGACTCGTCCCCCACCCCGCTCCTTCCCCCGGATCAAAAGTGACAACGTGGACTCGTCAACCGGGGTCACTCCGCATCGGAAACAAAATTGCCCTTTCATGAAGCAAGACTCGTGTTATGACCTGACGGGCATTGATTTTTATAACAATGGAAATATTTTTAGAATGAATTGGGGGGGAGGCGATGATTATTTTTTTTCAAATAGAAGCTAAAAAAGGATTGTTTTACAACACGAGAAACAATAGCCATTGTATAATGCAATTTTTTGCTATGTTTTACTAAGCGAGTAATATTTTTTTAAATCTACGAGCCCCACAAATTAATTTAGCATTGAAAAAATAAGCTAACCCCTACACACCCAGCTCTGGAGCCAGAGGTTGTAATATTTGGGTAATACAATCATATTCACACAGTGGTGGATTAAAACAGGGGAAGTAGACTCCTTGAATTTTTTTTAAATACATATTTAAAAGTTTTATAAAACAGTTTAAGTTGAAAATTATTAATATATAAATTTAATATCGTAGGGAGAACCTTTCAATTGAAAGCTCTAAGTTAGAATATACATAGTTCAATATTCATAAGAACCTTTTATCAAATACATTTAAAAGAATCAACCAGAATTAATATAATTTTATTATAATATTAGTGTTCTTTTATAGGTATTGACATACCCAGTAACAGTATATATTTCAATTTGTGAATCAATCAATGTACTTTGAATTTATGAAATTATAAATTTAATTTAATTTTAAGCACGTTCGAAAAAATACATACAATATCATTATATATTTCATATATTGAAGAATGATAGTCAAAACCTATTATAAGAGCCTATGTAAAAATATATTAAAATTAGTACATTAAATTTAAGAATATCAGGCTCATAAATCAATTGTAATAATATAATTATTATAAAATTATGTTATTCACTTGATATTTTAACGAACTTAAATTTATGATGATGATGATGATGTAATTGTACTTCGTAATCTAATTTTAAAAACAGGAATTATTGAGAAATAGTATTTAAAAATGTTTGCAAAATGATAATTGAAATTAGTTAATAATAACAGAAACTAGTAAAAAATGTAGAGTTCACAACTGGATGCTTCATTTATGGAATACCCTTTCTCCTTGTAATGTTCCTGTGTAAGCAGCCAACATTTGACAAATAGTTTAGATGTAGTTCTACATCATCATCGTGATGTATTCCCTCACACACATTTAGAGAGGAACAACCCCTCCCTCCCTGAACTCTGACTTGTGGATGATGTAGAACTACATCTAAACTATTTGTCAAATGTTGGCTGCTTACACAGGAACATTATAACGAGAAAGGGAGTTCCATAAATGAATTATCCAGTTGTAAGCTCAACCTCTTTTAGTATCTTACAGGCCTATTATTATTATTATTAACTAACATCAACTATGATTTTGCAAACAGTTTTTAAATACTAACCCGCCTCGGTGGCTTAGTTGGCTAACGCGCTAGTCGTGTTGAGCTCGACTGCTGAGGACGGGGAGATCAAGGTTCGAATCTCGGTCGGGTGAACTGGAGTGGTTTTCCACTCTCCTTCTACGCAAATGCAGGTCCATTTCCTCTAATTCGATCTTCCAAATTCCTAATCCATTAGCGTAATTAGTACTTAAAGCGTATAACCCGAACGCGTAGTAAGACGCGGGGCTAATAATATTATATTATTTAAATACTAATTCTCAATAAATTATGTTTCAATTAAATTACTAAGTAAACATGCCTACATTATCAGTTTAAGTTTATTAAAATATCAAGTGAATGATAACTTAGATAAAATTGGAATAATTTTAATTTTAATTATTTTCTTACAATTGATTCATGAGCCTGATATTCTTAAATGTAATGTCCTAATTTTAATATATTATTTATAAAGGCTCTTATAATATGTTTCATCATTCATAATATGAAATAGTTAATGATATTGTATATATTTTCCAAACTTGTTTAATGTTTAATACAAATCTGTTTAATATATTTTATAATTTTATAAATGCATAGTACATTGATTGACAAATTAATATTATTTCCCTTTACTAAAAGTCAATATGTGTTTCAAGAAAATATATAATATTAATTATTATTATATTATTAATTAGATGAAATGGAGGACCTACAGTTTAACGTGGAATCCGAACCACGATGGAGGCCTGGCATTCCCCACATTCACAAGATGTAATTGTCAGAGGTGAAGGAAGGGTTTGGTAATCAGACAAATCTGTGCCGGGACCGAGGAATGAACCCCGGCCGCCAGCACAGAAGTTCGACACCTTACCCCCTAGACCGCCAGGTCACCGAAAATGTTATCAATTTTTATATAAAAAAATAATTTGTTTGTATTTTCAAAGGATTTGCCGCCTTGCTCCCATTCTTGCTGTTTCCCTCCAGTATGAAATATTTCACGCTCTGTGACTTACGCCTTATCTCCTCCGCGGCTTCTTCCTAGGCGCGAAGGCGGGGCTCCGTCACGCCATTCAATGGTCCGCGGTTGTGAGAAGAACTACTCATCTTGTTCAGAACAATCCCGAAGATGACAGCTAGGTTGGCGCATGATACCTGATAGCTCAGCCTCAATAGATTCCTTCCTCCACAGAAATCTTTCTCTCGCTTACCGAAAAACTCCCGACGAGGAAACTTTTTATTTTTTTCCTCCATTCTATTCCTATCTAATATTTTATTACCCCTCCTATTGTCTCAGCCTCGTGGAGGGAAAAAGAGAGAAGAAATTTCTTTCTCGGTTCCTTTTCACGAGAAAGATGTTTACAGGAAATTAACAAAGAAACTAAAAATGTTGACAGAATAATGAGTTCGCGGACCAACTTTTATAGTTGGGTTTTATCCGGAGATTTCTATGGGCTTTTATCTATATATGATAGAAGATTTCTTACATTTTGACGCTTAGCTGGTATTTCAAGGCAACCTAAATAGAAGTGGCGTGGCGTGGAATGTTGCCAAGGGAAGCAGAGCTAGTTTAAACTGTACCTGTGAATTTGTTCTTATCACTCAGTAGAACACTCATCAGTCAAGAATCAACATTCCCATGAATGCAGAGCAGATTCTATGTATGATTGGTCAAATGGGGACAGAATGGGAGAGAACATATCACAGGTACAGTTTTAACAAGCTCTGCTTACCTTGGCAACACTCCACGACAGTTTTAAATTGTTTTATGCGCCGTATCTTACTACCCTTCTTGACGGTCAATAAACGCTTGCCAAGCCTTTCCAGGAATTAAACTCGGGACATCCAGCTCAATAACCACACTCACTACTTAATGACTTGATGTGTTGGATATGTTTGAAACTCAAAAGCCAGATAACTTAAGAATACATAAGAAACTATTTTTTGGGGCGGAATTTGCCATTGTCATGTGTTTGGTTCGAGCAACCCTTCAGCGTGAAGCATCAAGATGAACGTTGGTCTGCGTATACTTTCTAGGTATTGTATTGTATTGTGTTCTTATTGGTTTGAGACACAACATTCCAGGTTTCCCCACTCAGCATCACACGTGAGTAAAGTTATTCACTCCTTTTCATCCCCCCCACCCCTTCTTTTGGCTCGAATGTAAGCGCAGAAGAGACCCCATGCGATGATGCTCTTTCACACACAAGTGCTACTTCTCCACTTTACTACGGTACAGACAAAGCTCTCTCACTCTTCAAGCCAAACCTCTCTCTCTCTATGTTCTCTCAACAAAACAATCGCCAGCAGCATACCTATCGATTGTTTGACTAAGTATCGATTGTTAGCCCTCGTAGTCCTGGCACGGGCACAAGCAAGAAGAAAACGTTTAGCAGTGGTGCTCCACTACACGTCAGGACCGAGACAAAGGACTTCAAGTGGAGAGGTACACAACAGTCTCCCGCTGAAATTCTACTTTATATATTATTATATTAATATGATCGCACTCCCAAGAGCTGTGGAAACTGTAGGATGCTCTTTGTTATATAGTCGGACCATCGGTTGATGAACGATACAACTCCAGATCATTTCTGTCTCGACTGAAGCAGTGAACGATACGAAGGAGCTATTCATCAACCGTACGATTTGGTGGTCGAATGGTTCAAGGAGTGAGCTGCCCATTATGGGGAGATTTGGGTTCGAATCCCGTGTCAGGTGAACTGATGGTGGGTTTTTTCTAAATTGTATTCCTTTTTTCGACGCAAAAATTCCTCTAAAAATGTAACCTTCCTCATCGCTAACACATAGCTGTAATTAGTATATATGCGTATAACTTTAAGGTTGTGATTAAAATTTAATAAAAATATCTATACTCTTTATACATAGCTATTATTTACTAACAATGTCTCAGTGTTTTAAATGATTTAATTTCCGAGGATAAAACGAACATGATTATTATTTTAGGTCAATTAACTCGAATATCATTAAAGTGGAATTAAATCCAACCTCAGTTAATGTTCGTATTCCTGAAGGTTTTCTTATAGAAAAGAATATTCTGTGTCGAAATAAATAAAATATTGCTCCCGTGTATATGTTTAGTGTCATTTTATAAACACGGTAGTAACAACAGTTCATTAACAACGTTTCTGTTCAAACTCCACTATAACCTATTCACGACAGGTATTCAAGAACTGTTTCTATCATCATGTGTTTAAAATTAAACTAGACGGTTTTACAGGAGCAATATTTCATTTATTTTGACCATAAAGGTTCGGCCAGATTGATAAGCGCGCGTGTGAGCGAGCGAGCGACTGGGTGGCCAGACTGGCGAGCGAGCGCGTGATTAGCAGATAACTCTCGATAGTTGTTGACGAGGAGCAAAAGGTTCAACTCTTGGCTCAGTGAACTGAGGTTGGTTTTTGACAAGTGATTTATTGTTGTGTTTTTCTCATCCTCTCTTCACGCTAATGGCGATTTTTATTTGTAAAGGCCTACTTTTATTATAATATTGAAGTATTTTAACATATCAGTTTTATATGTTTATATTCATATAGGTATGGTTTATGGTCTTACCAATTAAATTAGGCCGTTAGTAGCAAGTGTGCCAAACCTATCAATACTAATCAAAAGGTCAAAATGATAAGTTTTCCTGGCATTCAATGAACCAACGTACAATAATATTGCCTAGCGCCTGTAAGCTAGACTGTACCGGCTCGAGCGCGCCCCAGTCTGGCCACCTCTCATTACAACCAATGTGTTCTATTCTATATTCTAGTCGCTCGCTCCATTCTGGCCACCTCTCATTACAACCAATGTGTTCTATTTTATATTTTAGTCGCTCGCCCGCCCAGTCTGGCCGCCCCCTTTGAGTTTTTTCTTATGGAAACTGTGAAAATATGGACCTTAACTAGCGCTCCTTTCAATCTCACCTTAAAGTCTGGTAGCTTTCCAGGCACATTTTTCTCTCCATACGTGCCTTAAATATGAACAGATAATATATTTTACTGAAACACTATCTACATCACCGTACAAAGAATGTTTGTGAAAAACTATTACAGTTGTTTTGTTTAGCACCATCTCTTACTACCCATCCAAGTTGTACGCTCATGTACTAATGATAATATATTGGGGATGAGGAAGGTTGAATTTAGAATAAGTGTACTAGTAATCACGTGGAAGGAGAGTTGAAACCTTTTTAATAAAAAAACAACTTTAGCACACCTGAGCGGGACCCTAACCCCAATCTCCCAATTATGGGTAGTCCAAGGTATTGTGAGAGTGACGCCTTAGACCATTCGACCAATGAATCGGAGTGTCCCGTCATCAGTCGCAATTAGTTGGGAGGTAAAACACGTTATAGAAAATCAAAGAGTTTAAAATTAAAAAATTGATCCGATTAAATGGAGGGTGACCTGACGGTCTAGGGGTAAGGTGTCGGACTTTTGTGCTGAGGGTCCGGGGTTCAATCCTCGGTCTCTGCACAGATTTATCTGATTACCAAAACCTTCTTTCACCTCTGACAAGACGTGTATTAATCTCAACTTGTGAATGTGTGGAGTGCCAGGCCTCCACTGTGGTTCGGATTCCACGTTAAACTGTAGGTCCTCCATTTCATCTCACAATACACATTAGCGTAAGTGCGTATAACCCGAACGGATAGTAAGACGCGGTGATAATAATAATAATAATAATAATAATAATAATAGTAATTAAATGGCAGTTAAGTCTTGATTTAACGTCCATAGACCGCCAATTTGTTGACAGTGCTGCCTCCGTGAGTTCTAAATCATGTTCCTCGGAACTAGTCCGATGCCTCCTTGTATCTTCACGTGCAGACTTGCGCGATTCTCACCCTAAGCCGATCCCATCAATATAAAATCACAGCATCTTTCTTTGTGAGCATTGGCAAAGCAGCAGGTAGGCTGTATATTACCTTTCACATGGCTGCGAGACTCTTTGTCTCCTGGAAACGTACTGTAATTATAAAAGGGGAAAAAACAACCCTTGAATACAATATGAGTATCAGAGCTAACGTTTCTTACAGAAATGTCCGAAGAATGTGGAGCTCTATGAACCAACCCTTATAATGGCAAGGGGGGTAGCCGCTATGATCCAATAGACCTTACCTCAGTAGGAAGCGCAGTAACCACCGGGGGGTAAAGAGTCAACTTATTTCCAGATTGGGTGAAGGGTTTTCGTGGCTTCACGTTGGAAGTCACTTGTGTGACGTACGATCACAATTCATTCGGGGGTTGTTCGTTATGGAAATTTGTCACTGTAATTTTAATTAAATATTTATTTACTGTCACTACTGCGCTCAACAATGTGATTGCGCAATTTTATATCACCAGTGCTGCTATTTCACTTTTTAGGTAACTGTGATGATTACAATTCTATCAGGTCCCAGATTGACCCCCGATTATGCCTGGCGCGGAATATTCGCGGCCCCGATTAATATTCGGTGATTTTAATGAAAAATGTGATTTCTCTTGACGAACTCGGCGACTACCAAGCGATTGTCGACACTTGCGCTTGCCAACTGGTTTGTTTACAAATACCTGGCTTCTAGAACATTCTATGAATAATGGGATGCAGCTGTCCTTCATCCCTCCCACCTTGTCTTCGGAGAAGATTTCACCTGGGTGGCCGATAGAGAGAGACAGAAGGCTCGTGCACAACGTTGACATTTACTGCTAAAGATAGTGTTAATTAAGTAAATTTGGAATATTATAATATCAGATCTGATTATATCTCTATTGATTAATTAAATATAATGTATAAAATATAATCATTACAAACGGAACAGAAGTAATTGGCATTAAAAAGTTGTTGTTTTTATTCAGACGGGTTAGCCTGACATCCGGGGGTCTTAAAACTTACCATTATCTTGTGGTTAAAGTGTTCTACCACAAGTCCTAGGATATTCTAGTTCGATTCTTGATAGCGTTAACCAATATAAACTCAAGTTGGGATGGAAAGGAATGCACGTTAAGTTCAGTATTTTAACAGTTTCTATGACAAAAAAAAATATATAAAAGCAGCAACTACACTCTACCAACATTCTCTTAAAATAGCATTAATAAATCGCTCTCGTGTAGAGACTATATTCAAACAAGCAATCCAAGAATTGAACTAGAGTCAGGCAAGCCATCCGAATACACCGGAATTAACTAGTTATACTGATATGTCTACTTGAAATAATACGTAAATATTATGTTTGACAAGAACACAAATTACAAATGAAATAAAATTACTAATCAGCACCGAAGCTAAAATAAAAGTGAAGCTATTGTCCTTTTGAGAAAAAAAATTAAATATTTCAGTAAATGAATTAATCAAATTACGACTGAAAAATTTTGGTGAGTGGTTATGTAATAATATATGCCCCACCTTACCCCCCTCCCCCCTTCCCCACCCCCGCACCTACCTCCTCTGACCTAAAATATTTTCATAAGCCCTTAAATCATATTATTTACAACTAAATTATAGCACAGTGTTTTCCAAACGATGTGGCGCGAAGGATCTGCAGGTGTCCAGCAGGAGTTTAGGGGAATATATAAAAATGAAAACAATTCACGACAAATATATATCTTTTTAAATTCATGAACAATAATATTTTTACAAATATCACAACTATTAGAATTGTAGCTATTGAACTTTAAACACTGCTGGTTTTTTAGTTACAAAATCTCTCCTTAGAAAACTGATGAAGTTGTCTTGACAATTTGGCGTCTTTTCAGAGCTGGGGCGAAAATTGTATGCGCCCTAGGTGAGACTTATAATAATAAAATTGTGCCAAAGTAATGGTAAAAAAAAGGGCAATAAGTATAAATAAATAAAAATAAGTGGTGGCCCCTCCTTCACTTAATAAATGTGTACAAAAATCATATTACTTCTCGTTCCTTTTCTCTTGATATTTTTGGAAGCTATTTACCAAATAGGTGACCTGGTGGTCTAGGGGTAAGGTGTTGGACTTCTGTGCTGGCGGCCGGGGTTCAATCCTCGGTCCCGCCACAGATTTATCTGATTACCAAACCCTTCCTTCACCTCTGACAATACATCTTGTGAATGTGGGGAATGCCAGGCCTCCACCGTGGTTCGGATTCCACGTTAAACTGTAGGTCCTCCATTTCATCTCACAATCACCCTACCATTACACATTAGCGCAAGTGCGTATAACCCAAACGGGTAGTAAGACGCGGTGTTAATAATAATAATAATTTACCAAATATCAAAAATATTCGTCTACAAAGTGACCGTGGATGTCATAAAACCTTAAAGTAATAATTATATTGTCAGTCACTCTTTATTTTAAAATATATTGTCAATTATTTGGATGTTATTGATCTATTTAGAAATAATTATTAGCTTATTTAATTTAATATATTTATATTTTTAAACACAAAAATATTAAATTAAGCGAGTTGAAAGAAGGTTGGCCACCCCGGCCACAAAACAACGAGCGAGATCAGACTCGCGGCTTGATATTCAAAAGTTGTACCTAACACACATTAAATGCGTCCCCAAAATCAAAACACAGTGGGAGAGAGTTTGGAGTTAAAACCCCCCGAAACGTAATGAGTTTTAAAATGAATACATACATAACTAATCACGCCGTTCTCTTACGGGATATGGAAAAAACTGTGTATTTAGCTCAA
Source organism: Timema poppense (assembly GCA_902141375.1). Lineage (NCBI taxonomy): Eukaryota > Metazoa > Arthropoda > Insecta > Phasmatodea > Timematidae > Timema > Timema poppense. The sequence goes on from CABFOV010013110.1 coordinate 9,791, forward strand.
AAAACAACAACCAAGGCGTAGTAATATATAAGGCATTCACGAGCTAAGTTTAGCTGGATGACAGCTCGAAATGTACCTAGAAGTAATCCCTAATATATCACTACGCCAACAGCTGATATCTATCACTTTGGATGACTGTAATGAAAACAGATGGTTATATATTTATTTGAGGACGGATACAAAGTTTATTTATAGTTTTATTCCCCTTGAAAAAATATTCACACCACTTTCACAAAAACTTCTAACGAACATAGCCTTAAGATGGCGACTGACTAATTTAAAACCATATGATTGAACATAACGGTAAACAAGTTTTTTTACAATGGTGCAGACACGTAGTTGATTAAAATATTTTATTCAGTTAAATATTTTAAAATACGATAAAATAATCATAAAATCATGTATTGTATGTAAAAAATGACAACAATTTTCTCTTTTCCAAGTAAATACGATG
>CABFOV010013111.1:0-10236 GCA_902141375.1 Timema poppense
ATCCATAGAACGGTTTTGTCACAATCTTTTATTTAGTATTACCATGTTTTGATGGGTAAACAAGTGTTGACCGGCCTCTTAAAATACATTAATGGTTTCAAGGGGTGTAAACTTGTTGGTTTATAGAAAGAAATTCCGGCTCTCCTGGCAACGCTAGGGTTTGATTCCTGACCAATTGAAGTGGAAATAATTTCCCTTGTTTGATGTCTTACTAAGGTTTCTCGCTGCGAAGAACAGCCAACACAGGTATCTCAGATCAGATTTAGACATCTTATCCCTAATGTATTTGTAAGGTCATACATGTTATACCTCGTATCCTGCCACACGTGGGTGTGATATGAAATAGTCCGACTCTGGCTTCACTTGATACGTCCTATGCTATACTACGAATATTGGATCCTGGTTGTTGAGGTTACGTCTCGTAGACCGAGTGTTATGTCCCGTGATTAGTGGTACTCGTGGCGGCGTTATTTGCAGGGTGTCTTTCTTCCCATTTCTATCATTATTATTTTTAAGGTTGCGTTTGGAATTTATATGATTAATTATTATTGTCAGAAATAAGTTTACTAGTGATTTATTCAGTAATTCTAGACTTGCCACGTGGTTAGAAAAATGATCATGATTACCTTGCCAAATGTCGCACTTTTGTAAAAAAAAAGTACTATTCAACACACCTACCACCAACGCACCTACACGAATTATGTATATATTTAATGTTTAGTATATTTAAACGCAGAATTACATTGAATTATTTCGATAATAAATCTTAATGTTCTTTTAGGAACGTGTTGCGAACCTAACACTTGTACATCTCAAAACACGTTCTATCAGACCGAAGACTTGTATCAGAGAGTACCAGAGTGGATACAAACTCCTGGCACCTCAGTCCAATAGAACATTAGAACAAAGCTCTAGGAGGTTCCAGAACCGGAAGCCGCCTTTAAACCACTCCCACGTGACAACCAACTATTACCCGAATGCGTCAACATACTGAAGTTAGTTACAATGGCTGATGCCTTCTAACTTCAGGGTGTTAACTTAACAACAAAAAACAAATAGTACCTTCTTAGCTAGAATCTGGTGACTACTATAAATTAATAATATAGAATAAGACGTATTTTAGGCATGAAATAATAGAATATAAAATTAAAATAGAAGCAAAATACGTTTAATATATGAAATTAAGAGGAGAATATTGTCAATGTTTTCAAATATTCTCTAGGGTCAAATCAAGGTAATACAGTATCCCCCAAAGGGTATCTGAAAGTAGATATTTATCGTATACTTCTTGTTATTGATACTTTTTTTTAAAACGATCCCGTTGGGCTATGGGAAAAGTTAATAAGATCATAATGGCTTATAAGACTTTCATAAATAATTCCGAAAAAATTACGGTGATAGTCAAAGTAGTTCCGGTGAAACGGTGAGTTGAGTTTTGGGGAGTTCTAATATTTGATTTCGGAAGCCATGATGTATTATGCTCAGCTCGGTGCACCCGAGGAAACTATCATAAAAGGAGACGAAAGATAAATAAAAATAACTGTTCCCCCTTCTTTCCCTTCGTCGACCAATTAGTACCATACGCGGGATAACGAAACTATGATTGAAGGAAAGTGACATAGCTCTCTCCTATCGATTTCCTTTACTCAACTGATCGGTCTGCTACCTCGCATGAGCTCAGGTTGGAAAACTATATTGGGGAGGAGTATGGACCTACATACAACATATTTCCAAAATTTAAGCCATTTGAGCAAGCTATCATTTTCTACAATGGATCATTCTCCTTACCACTCAGATGCCTTCCACGGATGTCTCTATGCTTTGTTTTTACAAGCCACCTCAATAGGAGTTACTTGACATTGACTTCTACTGCCCTCGCTCCCCCTTCGATATTGTGTGTATGATAAAGCAATCACTCTTGATTTACTTGGGACCTCAAACTGTATTGTATGACTTTGGTAGGAAGAACATTATAAGCTAGCTACTAACGTAACTAAATTCATTTTAATATCCTAATAGATTAATTCATGTTATCTGCAGCTGTTTCTTTTGAGAGATAGTATCAACATATATAGACTGACACAAATAATGTAGTAAAATGTTAACATTGTTGGCCGTAAAGAAATCTGTTTGAATTTTCTTAACTGTTCTTCCAACCGAAATCAGGGTATACCTCCGATTTCATGTTTTTTATTTTTTACTTGAAACGCGTTCTATTTCTTCAACACGTGTAAAGTTCGATATGATTCAAATACCATGGACAACTATATTACATTCCTAATAAGAGTTTGAAATAAATAAATTTATAATAATAATAATATTATTTATGTCAATATTAAGGTGAACATCGCTTAGATAGGCCTACTAACTCAACTGTTCTCACTAAACACTCGGCATACTAGAACGTATGTGCCACGCAAGCTCAAGAAACCAGCCCCAGTGAAAATGTTGCGACACAAAGAATAAAATAACGTCTATCCCCAGAGAACTTTATTTGTCCTAATCTCAAATATGACAAGCCCAGGTATCCTTACCAAGCTAACTTAGCATTAATAAAAATGAGCATTCGACAAATAACGTTGAGGGAGTTAGGGTATTACTAAATATTAATGCAAAGCAATATAGAATCAACATAGGCTTCAAGGCCAATTTATTCTAAGATGATAAAATAAGCTCCAGAAAGGAAAACAATATAATCTGTAGGGATATGAACAGTGAGCAATATTAGACATAATCCATTATACAAGTCAAGAAGTAATATATATATGTGTGTGTGTATATATATGTCTACTAAACAATATTTAAAAAAAATATTGATCACATTGCATTTAACAACATTTAACATACTTTTATAGCATAACTAGAAGATATTGGCTAGTATCTAGTGCTGCACCTAATGCTAATCAAAATATCTAAAGTATTCCCCTATGAAATTTTATATAAAAAGTATGATAGGAAAAATATTATTAACGTATGGACTTATTTCAAAGTTACACGTATCGATGCGTATAACCCGAACGGGTAGTAAGACGTGGTGCTAATAATAATAATAATAATAATAATAATAATAATAATAATAATACACGTATCGAAACAGAATTATAGTGTACAATAGTGCTCTAAGGTTAAGTATAACAAAATTGACTTGAAAAGTAATTATTCCAAATCGTATTCAAAAGGTTTAAGACCAAAAAATGTCATTATCCAAAACAAGTATCAATATATATATTAAATTGAGCTAAAATTATATATATCCAAAAATGACCAAATTGAGTCCCTAAATGATTTTAACTTAATTTAACCAAAGCTTGGTTTTCAATAAAAAAATATATAAAAAAAAGATCTCAAAAATAACGATAACTTACATTTAGGTAAGTTCCTGATTGCTATTAGCATCAAGGAGTGATTGTTCAGTTCTGGGTACTTGCTTATATATAATTTATAATAGCGCGGAAATATGATAGGGAGGTATTTCATGTGCAATGAAATGATCATACACTAGTTAGAGCGTGGTTCTCCCATCGACGCCTGCGCACAACGTCGAGAGGATGACTATAAGGGGGTAGGGAGACACACGTGATAGCACAGGGCGTCTCTTTCCCCAAGTTTTAGCGCCTGCGCAATATCCGCAACTAGGGGACAAGTGAGCTGGATCACATGGCACTCCGTGTTTTCATTCTTGTTTTCTCGTCTAACTTGAACGATGAACAGTGTTCTGTGTTGACGTGCGTGGAGGATCCATACAAGGCGCTGGTTTCCTGGTAAAATGGGGTGTGTATACACCTTTTTTTGGTAGTGAAGGTTGGTGGCGAAGATAGTTTGTAGCCACGGTACATAACTACGCCAATGGTTTTAGGGTTTAGGAATGCTATATTTATAAGAAGTGTATTTGCATTAGCGTGGAGGGAGAATGGGAAACTATTTAGGAAAAACCTTCCCCAGTTCACCCGACTGAGATTTGAACCTCAATCTCACCATCCTCGGCAGACTATCTCAACACGAATCTAGCGCGTTAGCCAACTACGCCACCGAGGTGGGTAATTAAGTGTAAAGTGGTTAATAAGTAATATGTTCTTTTGATAACTAAGTTCATTTTTCAAAAGTATTTAAAAAATAACCTGTAAAATATTTCCATCCATCTTTTCTACCGATTAGTTTATTCTTATTGACTTTGAGACTCAACAACTCTTTTTAGTTTTGAACTCTAGTTTAGTTTGCCGTAGGTACAGACTCAAGCTAAGACGTCTCTTCACTTCCGCCTTCCAGTGGTGATTTTTTCTCGGACCATTCGAGATCAGAAATATCATCACAAAGCAATAAGTATGTGCATGCTTAGGGGTTATTTGTAACTAAACATCTTTCCAACTAAACTCTCACCCCTCTACAGTTTCTTGTGCCTGGTAAATGAGATAAATCTGAGAAAGAAAACCACTCTATGGTTGGAACAAAGATAATGAGGTGGAAATTCCATCTAGTTCTTGTGACTGACGCCAGGATCGTTACACCACCGGTTATATGTGGCCCCACTGCAATACGACCTGAGGGCCAGTCTGGGTCGCGTCTAACATGGGACCAGTCAAAACAACACCACTCCCGTAATTTAACTCTAAATATTAAACTTAAAAAACTGATTAATAAACTACAATCCTTGTTCATTTGGTTAATGTATTAAACAAAACAATCCAGCCCCTAAAATATATTCCCCGATCAAACTATATGTATTATTTTATAAATTAAAACTTGAAATATTAATTAAAAATAAAATAAAAACTCTTGATTATTTGGTAAATTTAATTATGTCATCATCATACACAATATGTTATCCTATTTTATACTCAGTTACAAGAGATTACGCTGAATAATTTATGTGTGGGGTATCCTTGTATTAAACATTGTTAAAATGCTTATAGCTTCCATAAAAAAATATTAATGTCAATACATTTTATAGTCAATATTATTAGCCAAACTTACAATTTAGAAATAAAAAATTTCATGGCCCATTCCCCTTAAAGTCCATACTCATCTCAACATTCATGTCAATCAGAGGGAAAATTAAACAAGCAAGATATTAAAGAGGGAAAGAACCATTTCCCCTACACATCTATATAACCCTCCATCGACCCTTAAACATCTATACACCCCTCCAACGACTCAGGGAAAACTTTATGACCACCAATAATAATTATATAACGCTGCCAAATTAGAGAATAACAACGCCAATAACGAAATAACTTTGCCAATTTAAAGGGTAAGTAACCCAACCATGCCAATATTGTGCAAAAATTGACAAAACATACCGAAAATATCAACCCGTATTGTGAATATTATGCAATTTTTTTTACAAAATTGCAGAAAATATGCAACATATATTTTGCAAAATTGTGGAAATCCACAAAATATTTGCAAGTAATTTCAAACCCTTGTTCCTACCCTACTTCTGTATGTGTGTGTGTGTATATATATAAATATACATAATTATATAAACTATGAATAAGGTACTTAAGGTAAATGAAAATACCTTTAATAAATTGAAAGATATTTCAAGAAAAATTATATTTTTTCAAATCAGCAAATCTATCAATTGTCTTTGCGATAGCAAGCAATTATTGAAATAATGTAAGCGATACAAGTAACACAACATATTAATTAAGTGTATACATCTATTTGTAGAAGGATGACGAGGGCAATTAAGAGGAACATCAACAAGGTGGGAAACAGCTCCATTTAATCCAAAAACAGTTTTCTACAGTAGTGTTTTATTCATCGGGATGAGAATTTTTATTGGTAATCTCACACAAAATAAGCTTATAACATTGAATAATATTTGCTTCATACAACTTTTTTTATATTATAAGTGATTTTAGGATTCTTGTTTGAGATTTAAAACGTCATAAGTGACCACCCTTAGTCCTTTTGCTGATTTAGAGAAAGGTCTCGATATGGTGTTGTACATGTCCGTGGTTCAAGTCTGAGGTGACCCGGTGATAGTGCTGGTTGAAGAATATCAATCCTTTCCTCCGTTTAGAATAGAAGCAGTGCCTGCAATATTTGACGTCAAGTCCAAAGCGCCACTTGCCACATTAGAAACAAAGTTGTCAACAGCCGGGGCTAAGCCGGTATGATTTACACTGCTACTTCCATGAAATAAAGGAAAAGAAAAGTTAGCTTGGCTATTTAATCCAGAAGAATTATGTTTCATGATTTCTAACATAATGATTTGATTTTGCAAAATACTTTGTAAAAGTAGTTTGAAAGAATTGATAATGCCAACAAAATAACTGATAGTTGGTGTGGTTAATAAATCGGTCAATAAAGGTAGGTTTAGGCTAGGCGTGACAGGAATAATTGGTAATTGACTAAAGAAACTCGTCCAGTCTCTGATAAGTGCTGATTTGGATTCTAATGGCAGATAATAGGAATGATAAGATACGGGTTTTATAAATGGTTGATAATTCATCTCTGACTCTTGTATTCTTTCCAATGAATGCCGATTATTCTCATTTGAAGATACTTCTGAAAATATAAGAAAACAATCAATGATCTTAATTATGCTATTAAAATAAGCCTATACTACGTTTAAAATCATAAAATACAAATAATATCGTATTATTTATGAATAATTAATAGGTAATTATATTAAAAAAATCTCAATATTAATAATGGTAGTTTTTAAGGCTGAATTGAATTTGTAAAATAATATTTTTGAGGGTTACTGTCCATTACAAAGCAAACTTTTCAAAGTGTACTTAAAAACCCTTCACATAATTATAAATATTTAGCTATTCGTTAAAGAGTCTTGAAGATGTTTATGGTATATGTTTAAACAATCAAATGCATACATTTTCAACAACATCTTCATTTACACAAACATAATTTAAATTAAGACAATATCACAATGTACAGCTCCGTTTACCCTGAAAGGAAGCAAGCTTGCCTTGATGGATTTAATTATGACCCTATCTTATAAGTCATACCATAGTGAAATAATGCAAGGTAGTCCTGCTACCTTACGTGGTAAATGAAGAGTACATGTTTGTCCACTTAAATAATGTATTTCTTGTTCTCTCCTTTGTCCTGATAGCTAACAAACGTACCTTGCTTTATAATACGAAATTCTCTTTCAGGCTTTGTCGTTAAAAACAAGTAAAGTAAGCCTGATACTTTTCAGTGTAAATTGATAAATTGAGGTTAAATATTTTGTTCATACCAAGAAAGATTCAGTACATTCATTTGACCAAGCCAAGAAATATATTTGTGGGTGTAAAAATTAAGATATATTTGTATATGGCATAAGATATTCATAGCGATACTAGGCCTATATTATTTATTTTATTGTGGTATATTTTAATATCTAAAAATAAGTTTAATTTAATCAAAGTGGTTTTATTGTTTTGCCAGCATGTATGTATCTGTTAGTTATTTTGGTAATTTTTTTGTTTGTTTTAATAGTATGTTAAGGGTAAAAAATATATAAATAAAATAGATAAATCACATTTAATAATTTGTTAATGCACTAGGATTCATATGTAAAAGAAAAAAGAGGAAACTTTCTGGAAGTCATATTGTTAAGTTTGAGATAATTTTTAACTAAAATTTAATAGTTTTAAACATACCTATTATTTTGTCAATTTTAAAAGAAATTCTTTGCCTACTGTGTTTTTGAATGGACACACTAGTTGTGAATACAATTTTATGTTAACCCATTAATTCCTCTATATCTGTGGAATAGAAACATTTATCTAATTTACAAAATTAATAAAAGTTGCCATATAGCATAATCTTTAAGGACTTGGAAACAAAGGCATGTTATGGCATGAGAAAGAAACACTTTTCTGTATGCTACCATGACCAAGGTACTCAGACCGCCGGATTTTAATCCACTGCAATCTTAAGATAAATTTTCTACACAATCACAATATCTTATTTATACTTTGTGATTAATATATGACAAAGTACGACTCAAATGATAAATCCTAGTTTAAATAATTATAGTGTTTAATTAGCAGTATAATTACAAACATAATAATATGTGAGCCATTTCAACAGATTACAACTAGAAACCCATGTATGCTTATACTTACAAACCATGAACTTTGTTACATTTTATTAATAATAATAATAATAATAATAATATTAATAGTAGTAGTAGTAGTATTACTACAGTTTATATAATACAAATGGAATACATATAAATGACCCAGAACAAAATGTATGCTAAGAAATAAAAATATATTATAGTTCCAAGCATTCACTTAAGTTCAAATATTTCTAAGATTAATTGGTATATTATATCTTGTTTTCTTAAATAAAATCCGAAAAAAAAAACGTTCTAGAAAAGTGTTAATGTTAATGAACACAGCATGTATTGTAGCACATGCCTTAAAAATATATATTAGTAATATGTTAGTTAATATCCTTTTTTAAATATATGAACTCTTTATCTTATGAATAAATACAATTTTACAATACCGCTCCAAAAACCACCTAAATGCTTACAAAATACGCCACACTTATGAATATACCGATTATAAAAGAAAGTATATAGGAATACAATATACATTAGAACTATATTATAAAGATAATTCATTTAAAAGTTGTTTTTTTAATCAACCACACTTACCTTGTAAATACCTCCCATGTACTATCACAAATGATAGCACTACAAAAAGTTTTAGAATCATGAGCATCATGTTTGGAAACTAAAGTTTTCAAAACCATTATAAGTCATCATTTTATAAGACACTAAACACGGCTGGAGCTAATCGTTAATGTCGACCACGCCATTTAAAAACAAAATCTAATCAGATATACTAATGACTTTCAAATGGACGGTAAAATATTTATCTAAAATTACTATTCTTTTTTAAACAGCTATTTTGACCAAGGCCAGATAAAAAGAATTATTTATATTAGTTCAACAAAGTATATTATTAGATTTTATCTTCTAGTATAGCGTCACACTACTCATTCTGGTTATGAGAACTTTTCATTTTAGAAATCGTTAAAATACCTATTTCAAGCTTTGAAACATCATTTGAAATTATATTAAATTAAATACATCGATTGTAATCATTCCTTTTGCTTCTAACAGTGGCGTGGCTAGTATTATGAATAAGGGGAGACTGAAATGTTAATTACAATCATCTCACCTATTATAGACTGTATGTTAGCTCTAGCCGACAGTTTAGTTAATCACTGATTTTCGTACTCACGAGTCATGACACGCCGGATTTATAATGACACTCTAAACAATACATTTTGATCAGCTCTTCTCCCATTTTAAAACTTAGATGATAAAATATATTTTAAATAATTATAGCACACACGTTACACAAAACATTGTCTTCAGAGTTAAGTTAAAAGGAAATAACAGTATTTTTAGAAAAGTCCTACGGGAAATCCACCATCAGATTTCTCGTTCATGAAAATACTATAATTAAAAAAATACTAGGTAAATTGTTTAATTCACCTATAAATATCGTTAATTTGTGTTCTTTGTAAGTGAACTAGTTCTTACTGTAACGACTGTGTTGCTTCTGACACCAATTGTAACGATTTGGAAGGACGGAGACGTTGGCAGTCCTTGTTAACGAGGTGCTTATTTAACGAAGCTTCACGTGATGTTTAAACTATAGATTTCGGTGAACAGCGATGAAGGATCCGTGTCGTCGAGTTGGATTTTGACTCTGTTCGTTTGCTGTTACTGGGTACTGCCCTAACCACGTAACCGTTCACCTAGAAGCCGTTCCTCGACAGTGGTTCATACAATAGTCCATCTTGTACTCTTATAGGGAAATACAAGGCAATTTCTATCAGCGAGACTCGAAACCGTGAGTCTAACATATAGTCGTTGCTAACCCGATGCACTATACCTCACGGACGCATGTAGCCACTGACCCATGGTCCAAAACAAGCGCGCCACACGACTGTCCAGAGAAGAAAGAGTCCCTTCTCGACCTCTATTTAATAAAACGTTTTACCCTAGTTTTAGAAACAAGTACTGATTAAGGGTTTTGCAATCGAGTGCTTGAACAACGCGGCTGTGACATACACTCATGTTTTGAAATCCTATCACTGATCCAACTCGAGTTGGCGAATTCCTTATAACATAATTTATTCACCTTATTACTACACTGTGCCACTTTAGCTCTTAAGCCCAGTTTCATAGTCAAATTTAGTACGCCTCAAGTGCGGCGCTACACTAAGTACATGACGACACCTACCTAAACCAGAATG
>CABFOV010013113.1:0-10232 GCA_902141375.1 Timema poppense
AATAAACAAAGTTATGGCAGTCAGATGTGTCAAACGAAGCGAGCTGGAAGTCAGCTGTGTCAATAAACAAACAAAGTGATGGTGGTCAGATGTGTCGAATGAAGCGAGCTGGCAGTCAGCTGTGTCAATAAACAAAGTTATGGCAGTCAGATGTGTCAAACGAAGCGAGCTGGAAGTCAGCTGTGTCAATAAACAAACAAAGTGATGGCGGTCAGATGTGTCGAACGAAGCGAGCTGGCAGTCAGCTGTGTCAATAAACAAGCAAAGTGATGGCGGTCAGATGTGTCGAACGAAGCGAGCTGGCAATCAGTTGTGTCAATAAACAAACAAAGTTATGGCGGTCAGATGTGTCGAACGAAGAAACGTAATGGCAGCCACTCAAGCACAGCACTGAGCACTCGTTATGTTCCAAGCAGATCGTATTGTGAATAGAGCTTAACAAAAAGGTTTTTCTGTTTACGAAACACTCCGGAGTAACCAGTTATTGTTGTTTCCAAATCTATGATGATACATTAAGTGTAAATGATGCAACTAAGATGTAAACATTGCGTCAATCGTCAAGTCATTATCATTGGTAGCAGTCAATGACGTGTTGCCGGACCATAACGTGACAACAAAACTCAGTGACCTTGAATGTTGTTAAAACCAAACTAGATTATGTTTTAAACAATCTAGTTTAATTATGAACAAATTACATTCACTTCACTCGCTTCGGTGGCCGCATGGACTAAGGCGCTGCTCTCGCAGTATACCAGATTGTCAATGGTGGGGAGATCGAGGTTCGAATCTGAGTCGGGTGTACTGAGGGTGGTTTTGTGGTTTTCTCAAAATGGTTTTCCACTCTATCTCCACGCAAATGCGGGCACACCTATAAATATAACCTTTCTCATATCTAAAATCATTAGCGTAATTAGTACATAAGCGTGTAACCTGAACGGGTGCACTGCTAAAAAAATAATTAAATAGGTCAAGGCGTCAATGGCAATAGGCCTATAATGTGAAAATGTATTTGAAGGAGGTTGGGTCTCATATTAGCGTTGTCAGGCGTTAAAGCTTTAAAAATCGGTGTATTCTTTCAAGAAAAAGTGGCGGTGTTGAGCACTCAAAATTTTAGTTATTGAACATTCAATTTTGTACAAAGGTATTTATAACAATAATTCTAAGCTCTTACAACTAATTTTTAAACATTTTAGCTTCAGTATTTTTTATTACTTATTTAATATATTTGGCATAAAATTATCTTAAGTTACTTTCAAATTGTAAGATCAGCCGTGAGGTGAAACTTGTACTGTATGAATAATTAATAATATGGCAAGCTTACGTTTGGATGTCCATGAAATCAAGAGTTACTTAAGACCAAGAGTTAGTTTTTGATAGATATGGGTAACATAATGTTTTGCCTCCACCACTTTTATTTGAGTGATTCCAGTCGCCCAAAACTTACACTTAGTCAACAACTAGAACTCGATGTACACTGTAGACAGAATATAATATAACTTTAATGATAGACAAACACTGATTTTCACAAGAACACGGCTGCTAATGGACTACTTTTGATAAATTCGTAGTTTATAAATTTATTCTCTATTAATAATATCCCAAATGGAGACGCCCACAAGCTTGTTTACGAATTCTTCAATAACAAAACGTCACATATATAGACCGTTTTAGATATAAACGCTCTGAATAGCTTAAATATACACTTTTCTGTGTATAAAGGGGACTGGGACAGGTGGCCATCCCCACTACTATTCTCTATTAATAATATCCTAAATGGTGTCGATCGAATGTGCACCCCTAATGCAAACCAGGCCTAATACACTTCTTTTAACTGATTTCAGAATTGCCATCATTCTGTAATTTACTTAAAGTGCACTATTATTTTTAGGCTCTTAAGGTCATTCAACCACTAGCATTTTATTACACAATTTTAACAAGTGTATAATTCTAATTGTGATTCCATGATTTAAAATAATTATAATTCATAAGAGGTCAAACATGTTCTATTATGCTTTTTTGCGTACCATTGTTAAAGTAAAGTATTATTAATGTAGACTATTAGGCTGAAATTTAGAATAACCAGACATTCATATGAATGGTACTGAATGAAATATTTATAATATTTACTAANCATGTTCTATTATGCTTTTTTGCGTACCATTGTTAAAGTAAAGTATTAATAATGTAGACTATTAGGCTGAAATTTAGAATAACCAGACATTCATATGAATGGTACTGAATGAAATATTTATAATATTTACTAAGGACTCTTATCCCGTTCGAGTGTACTGAGGGTGGTTTTCCCTAAATGGTTTTCCAGTCGCCTTCCAAGCAAATGCGGGTAGATAATCTCTCAAATGCTTCCTTCCTAATCCGTACTCCATTAGAGTAATGTATCATAATACCATATGCGTATAATCTGAGCAGGTAGTAAGACACGGCGGAGCTTTAAAATCCTACAAACTTTAACCTTTGCGAAATAGGTTAGAACTACGTCCTTTTGAAAACTATAACCACCCATTCATAAATCGCTAATTTTATAAAATTAACTCTAGTTTAAAACTGCTTCAAATAATTTCAATACATTTTTAGGCTCTCATTAATGAACCAAAGATTAATATATAAGCTTAGCCCATTTAAGTGATTTTTTTACATTCCAAAAATATTATTTTTAGCATTTACATTAGTTAAGCCCCTGCTTTTGGTAAAAAAAACCTCTTCAAATAAATACAATAATTGGCATTCGATATTCATTAATTTTCTACATCTCTATGGGTTGGGGTTACATCTCCCCCACCATAATTTGTATTCCTGGCTGCGATCTTGGTGTATACCATGCTGGAGTGACCATATTCCTCTCAAAGTCCTTAGGAGCCTTCCAGTTGTGACAGCAGTGAGTGGTGACCAGGCCATGCACCAGGAGGCTATGGTAGGGATGATAGTATGTAACCTCCGACCTCTTCAGGCGGTGTGAAGAGCTTCGAAAGGCTGGATTAGATTTGCACTGAACACAGCCTCGAGCACACATCTGGACATTCGTATCTACAGTTATTATTTCAGAGCAATATTTTGAGTTTAAATGGCTTCTTTGGACAATAGGACTAATATGTCCAATATTATTAAGGGGTTGATCAAGGGGACACAAGTAAGTACTGTACATTATTTACATCTGGACAATTTGCCAGCACTATATAGTGCTTTGTTTGTCTAAGACTAGCATGATTTTGAACATGACTATGGGTTAATATCACTCACATTACTTAAGCTATAACATTTCTACAAGTGAACATTGTGTTTTTAGTTAGTTTTAGAAATAAGTAGCATTATATTGTGCTGTAGTGCGTCTACTAATGCTATTGACTCCCCAAACACTTCCCAAATATCAATTTCCAAACAAATTAAATGTAATTTTATTCAAGAAAATTACAAACATTTTCGAAAAATTAATCTAAATCTAGTTATTTAGGTACCGTCCATGGTAGTTATAGGTGTTATAGAAACAGTTATATATTGAATATTTGGACATTCACTGTTTATTGGGCCCTTAAAGTGCCCTGGAGTAGCTTATATTAGTGTACCTATATTTTGTTTTTACAATACTAACAATATGCCTATATAATTACATTTACTCTTTTCCAAATTAATATATATATATATATATAAATTCTTGTAAATTTTGGCCACGATGGGCGATTATAATCGATTAATCGACGCATCAATTATTTTATTGTTACTATTTGATTTGCCCTACTACTACCGATTAAATTGCTCTCGGTGCATCGAGTTAATTAATTCTCTATTTTTGCGATTATTAATTAATCGAATCGATTAATCGGTTTAAGAAGTCAAACTTTAATTTTTGAATAAATATTTTCTTCTTTTTTAATAGCTACATGCATGTTAATGAATTTAGCTTAATAAAGTAGGTATATAAATTTAAAACAAATACATTTCTGGCTAAATATTTGGTCTGTTTAAATGTTTTGATTTATTTTTTTCATTTTGTAAAAATATTACTAGGGAAATAATAAAATGTACCGTCTATTTTTTAAACATATCAAATCACTTTCTTTTAAAACTATTCTTGCAAGTGTTAAGAGTTATTTATATTTTATTAATCTTACTGTAATTTATTTCTCTCAATTATAATATAACTGTTAGTTTTAGGGCTTTGCATTATTTTCAAACTTTATGCTTAGCATAAAGTACAGTCACTAATTTTTACTTTATCGCTATCTTGCAGGTAGATAAAGTATAGTGATCGTAAAAAAAAATCGAACTCAAGATTTTGATGAATATTGACGTTTCATGACCCCCCAAATAAAAAAAAGTGTTTTTTGACTTTCCGTCTGTCTGTCTGTACCTCCAACTTGAGCCTAAATTATTTTACCGATCGGGCTAAAACTTGGTATCTAGGTTTTTAATAGGGTTGCCCCTAAGGTTTTTTGGAATTGGATATCCAACCATAAAATTAGAGGGTAGTTTACTGAGGAGCAAAAACATAAAAAGTCGATTTTCTCAAAATCGGCTCTAGCGATTTTGATTAAATTTAATTTCTATACATTATAAATATTCCAAACAAAATGGCTTCCCTCAATATTTCGGCAAAATGACTTTAAGGGATCCGGTCTGATGGGTAAATTATCATTTTTTTATAATATCTACTAAACTATTTGAGATATTAAATTACTTATCGTTACAAATATGTAGGTTTCCTTATAATACAAATATTTTATAATAAGCATATTTTTATAAAACTAATAACTTTTAATCTATACGTAAATATATATATTTTTAACTTTTTTAACACAAAAGGTAAAAGTATTGCGACCGCAAAAGAAAATCTAACCTGAAATGTTGATGGATGTCGACGTCTCAAAAAACCCCAAACCCTAAAAAGTGGTCTTCGCAATGACGTCTGTCTGTGTGTCTGTTTAAACTTAAAAGGGTGAAAAGCGATAAAAATCGATTTTCTTAAAATACTCTAACGATTTTGATTAAAATTCGTATCTAGGTGTTGATTAAGATTATAAATAAACTGGCTATTTTCATTTTACCAATGAAAATTAATTTTAGGGTACTTTACAGAAGCAGAAATTTCCGTATCTCCGCAACTGTTTGAGATACTAAATAACTTATCCTTGCAAAATTGTAGTACTATTAAAAATAAAAAAACTTTTATATGAAAAATATTTTTATAAATCCTACAGTTTCTGAGATATTGGCAAATATATTAATACAATCTTGTGAGCTTTAGTTGTAAAGAGATACGACTTAAGTTTTAACGCAATAATTCTCCAATGTCATAGAGTAATTAAATTAAGTAAGTCTCTAAAAGTTTGTTGTTTTTCCTTAAACCTCTTAGGAGAAATGTTTTTACAACAATGATCTATATCCATTTTAGACTTAATAGTCAATATTAACATTTTTTATTAATCAAAATTTATGAATGAGTAATTTAATAGTAATGCGATGACATGAAGATTTGCAACACCTAATAAAATGTCGAAATTTTAACTGGAAGTTGAAATTTGAATACAAAGTGTTGACCCTTGTGGACCCAACATTGATCTTTTATATCGGTCCAAACATACAAATGAGGACATTAATTCTTTAAAAAACAAAATTATAAAATTTAAAACCGGGACTTAAAAAAAGTTTTACATAAGTATAGTGCAATTTATGCTTGGGTTTGCTAGTGTATATTATTTCGTTTCCCAAATATTACGAGTTTTGAGTATATAGCTCCATTTTCAAACAATAGATCGAGAAAGTCCATGCGGAGATTTATTTTAAATACGAAGGAGCTGAGATAATCAATTTCAAGCATGACGCAATGCTCATTGTTTCTGATATTTCCTATCATTAATATATTTGTATTATTCAATATACAATTCCCGTTGTATCATTTATAGTTTGTTGTATCGGTGTAAATGATTGTTTAATAATAATTTGTTTGGTTTAAGTTTCTGATTTGTATCAGCTGGAATGTTTTTATAATTTTTAATTTTCTAAAGACTAAGCTTCCATTCGGTGTAAAGATCATGTCCTTTGAGTAGTCTTCTTTAAAATATAAATATAAGATAACAATGATTGTAGGTTACGGTGTGACCAAAATAGCGTCTTATTTTGAAGGTATGCTTAGTACATGCTCAAATCTCAAACACTAACAATGAATCGTTCTTTTGACTAATTTGTTTATAGAATTCTTAACTAATTGAGGTGGTTGAAGACAATTTTTCAAATTAATTATAACTGTCCGAATTTAAAGTAATGTCCGCAAACAGGCACTACTTTAGATATCGGGGAATGGCGGTGTAATGGTAGATTCACAAAACAATATTTTGCTGTCAATAATTGATTAAATCGAGTTTATTATTATTACGATTGTAATGTAATTAAAAAAAACTATATAAACTTTACAATTTGAAAACATATGATTTGACACATGAATGTATGAAATTAATTTTAATATCTATTAGAAAGCAATCATAATCGACTAGTTGTCAATCGATTATCTTTCTACCGATGCATCGAATAATATATTCATAGTTTAAAAAAAATATCGATTCGAATGAATTGGTTATTGAAAGGATATCGCCCATCCCTAAGCTATATTTCTGTGAGAACAGCTGCTCAACAGTTTTATTCTCGCTTTAGAACCACGTGACCCTATTTGTAATTGACCAATGGACAGGAGGACGACGAGGATCCCAAGATAGTGACAGGTTGATCATGAAATCTCTTTTGGAGTATCTGGCTGTAAGCCTCGTGATGAACGTGTGTACTTAGATGAAGATATAAATATTAGGTGGGTGGGTAGCAGGGCCGGTCTAAGGCGTGTGCGACGTGTGCAACCGCATGCACAAAAAATTCAGAGGGGTGCCAAAATGTCCCCAAAAATATAATTTTTGTTTTTATCTGGGAAAATATAAATATAATTAAAGAAGGTCATTTGTAAGAAAAATACCTATTTCTTAAATTAATATTTACATCCAAATCAGAGTACATTTTATGTGGATTAGAATACACTAACAAAGTAAATACATTTTAAAGGTTGTTCGGCGCGACGCACCCATTGAACTCCATTGAATGTACTAAGCTTATTGTCAGGAACCAATTCCAAATATGCCTATATAAACGTGTGGGTGGCTTTAGGGATTATACTCACCATACTTATGTCAGTTGCTTCAGCCGAGCGAAGTTTTTCCAAGTTGAAGTTAATAAAAACAAATCTAAGATCAACTTATTCTCAGGAAAGGTTGAACAATTTATCAATATTATCGATTGAAAATGAGATATCATCCTCATTGGACTATAACGATTTAATTAACACTTTTTATTTTATAAAAGCTAGGAAATTTAATATTTAGAACAGTGGTCCCCATACTTACTAAGCAGAGAGTCACATTCGAATATTCAAAGCTCTAGGTGGGCTGGATTGAGCATGATACATACAATACACACATTATAATATATATATATATATATATGTTTGTATAATGTATAATTTTGGTATAAATCTAATTTCGATATATGCATATCTTATAACCATAGTTAAACATAACTAAAATGTAAGCTGTGCAGCCAATATGATTACGCTATTCCTTCTAAAATCGGAAACGTACCTCGGACCGGACCCTACACTCAAAATACACTTTATGGAACGTGGCTAGCCCGGATTTTATACATTACATTAAGAATAAATATCATTTCGGTATTTGTTAGTTTTTTTAAATGTTTTTCAAAGCGTCCGTAGGCCGGATTTGACCTGCGTGTTGTAGTTTGGGGACCCCTGATTTAGAATGTACCTGATAATTTTTTGTAAAAGAGATTACGTTGTGTGATTAGTAGATAGTTCTATCATGATTTATGTACTTAGAAATTAAATAGGAAATGAAAACAAATATTGCATTTCACTTTTCTTTTTATTTACCAAACATAATCTTTATGAAAATCCACGTTTTTGTAGTTCTTGTAAGTGTAGTATTCTTTATACCCCACAGCATACTATAGTAGCTGAAGAAAAATTCAAACCATCGTCAAATTCAAGTGATTCTTCAACTTCAAGCAATCTAGAGTGTAACGTACAAAAAATTCCTGCTGTTGACTTAAAATACGTTGGTCTGTGGCCAAATAAGATTAACGATGACACATGGATCTTACTGGTATCTCGAGGTGCGTTTGTGGTTCAATATAATATAGATTATGATTTCGGTGAAGAGATTCATGAGGATGCATCAATCAAAGGATGAAACCGAAAACTTACACGCAAGTGGTTATTTTTCTTAACCCTGCCAAATAATGAAGAAAAAAATGAAATCGTGGTTGGTGTACTCTTCTTTCAAGGAAGCTCTTTAATTCTTTTGTTGCAGACTATTTTCAGACAGAATTCATTCAAATTTTAATTCTGTGGATGGATTCAACATGTATTGGAAACTTAATTCTAAAATAATCAAGCATTAATCAGTGTATACCATATTAGGGCACAATGGAACGAGTTGAAAATTAGAATCTGACATGGAACAACAATTGATAAATAAAAAAGGAACAAGACAAAGTTTATAACGAAATGAAGAAGGGGAGGGAGATAATTTCAAGATAGTTGGATATCATTAGATTCCTAGCTAAACAGAATTTGAGGTCATCGAGAAGGAATTTATTATGAGAATGAAGCTAAATCTGAATCAACGGCAAATAAAGGAAATTTATTAGAATTAGTTCATTTGCTGGCAAAATATGATCCATTGTTACGTGAACATTTTCTAAGAACCAAGCTGAGGATTTTTTTTTTGCTAAATCCTATATGTTGCCTACTATTCAGAACGAGTTTATAGAAATGTTGGGGGGAAAAGTAAGAAGAAAGGTTATCGAGCCATTAAAGGAAGCCAAGTATGTTTTATTATATTCAACGGAACTTCTTATATTTCTCATAAAGATCATACGAACCAAATTTTATGCCAAATTATGATATATGAAAAAAAAGGGAAGGTAGTGAAATGTTATGTTGGTTTCATTGAAACAAAAGGTAAAACTGCTGAGAATATTTCAACTGTGGTTAAAAAAAATAGAAAAAGACGGAATTTATATTCAAAATGGTAAAGGGCACGCATATTATTAGGTTGTTGTGATGGTTGGTCAACATAATGGCGTTCAGAGACTTATCAAGGAACTTAATAGGAAAGTAGAATTTGTCGCATGCACAAATCACACGCTGAATTTGACGAGTGAACATGCAGCTTCTTTTGCTGTGAATTCTGTTACATTTTTTGGAACTTTAGAGCGTTTGTTCACGTTTCTTTCTTCCTCGATCCATCGCTGGGATATTCTGACTAGTCACCGATCAAATTGTCAAGAGCGTAGTAAGAACACTAAGGAGTGCAAGGGGAGAAGCTGTGAGTGTTGTAGAAAATATTCGAAAATCTTAAGTGCTTTAGAACTAGTGAAGAAGAAAATACAGCGACCAGGTCAGATGCTGGCGTTGCGCTTGTCCTATGCTTTCTTGGCCTGTAAGAATCCGTCCTTCTATAAATTAACAACACACAGGTCTACCTTCAAACAAAATGATTGAATATACAACAATGTGATTTAAAATTAGAGGCTTTAAAAGAATTTTTAACTGAAACTATGGATGAACTAGTTAACAATTCAATTGACTATGCCCAAGAAATTTGTGATGATCTTAGTATAGTAAAGGAGTGTCAACGTTGATGTAAAAAAAACTCATGGCTGGCGAAGAGTCACGAGATGCTGTATTGACATTCTAAGATGAGTTGAGGAGAGACAGACAGAGTGGACCAAGATATTACTATCAGATTTCAACAACTTCATGTTCTTGCTGAGAAATATGTCTTCCTCATTCCGCTGAATCTTTTGAATGACAAATACGAGTGTAAACTATATAATGATTACGAATAGATTAATAAGGAATAGTTCTTCGTTGAAAGAAAAATATTTCAGAATTTTATTGCAGTTGATTCTACGCAAAACAAAACAGAGACGTGGAAGAAAGTTCCACTTGAACGTTTGCAGTTTATTCAAAAATACAGTCTTGGTAACTCAGTTCCAAATATTATAATACTACTATGAGTTTTCCTCACAATTACTGTTTGTGCTGCTACCTGTCAATGGAGTTGTTATAGATCAAAAGTTATCAAGGATTACTTGAGATCTACAATGAGTACCTTGTGGTTAAGAAATCTTGCAATACTGTGGATAGAACAGCAAATGAC
>CABFOV010013114.1:0-10232 GCA_902141375.1 Timema poppense
AAGAGAAGTGCCCTTGAAGTGTAAGGAAGTGTTGAACCTATTGTCACATATGCAGCAGAAACATGGCCAGTAATTTAAGAGGGTCTAGGAAAGTAGAGGCCATGGGAATGAAGTTTGTGAGGAGCATGTTAGCTGTCACGAGGAGAAACAGGATTAGTAGTGAAGCTATCTGGGAAATAGTGGGAATAAATGAGATAGGAGAGGAAGCAAGACTGAGAAGTTATGGGCATGCAATGATGATGGAGAAGGATAAAATGAAGAAGAAAAATATATGGTGTTGAAACATTAAGGAATAATACCTTAAGGGAGGTCAAGAAAGAGATGGGAGAAGTAGATAACAAATTTAGTAAGAGAGAGGAGAAGAATTGAAGCAATTAAAGAAGGAAGAATTGTGGAGGGATAGAAGAAGATGGAAATATTTTACTAAACTGATCCTGACGTAGGCTGGAAACAGTTGATGAGGATTATTATTAATTCATATATTTATTTATTAACATCCAAATACTATTATAAATGTGTACTACGTCTTATTACACGTTCAAGCTATTCGCACTTATATGTTATATATAAGAAAAGTATATTTAGGTGGAAATGCACCATAATTTGTGTAGACAAAAAGAAGTAAGACATTAAAGAAGAAGAATATTTCAGTACACCCGGCTGGGATTTGAAACAATACTTTCTCACCACCGGCAAACCAGAAGAGACTGAAAGGTTTAGAGGAGTCTGGTTCGATTTGAGCTCTTAGTCAACCGACCCGATATTTCTTTTACTTATAAGGGAATGACACCCCCCCTCTCCCCCCCCCCCTCGGCACCTTAAAAACTCGGATATAAAATATATATTATTTGTGTTCTATCCATTTGGAATTAAGGTTACAGAGCCTCTTAGAGCAAACATTGTTTATGATGACGTAATATTTGATCAGATGCCTAGTATTAACTACTAATATCACCTTTCCTATGATCGACCAATTGTTTAAGAAAAAAAACGCGAGAAATAATTCTTATATCTATTAGGAACAACAAAACGCACATTACTAAAGAGTGTAATAAATGAAACTATAATAAAATTTTATAAAACAATTTCTTAGATAGAAGTAGAAGAAGTGAAACTATTAAGATCATTGGCAGGAAAACGATGATAATTTATCTGATCATAAAAATAAATGAGGATACTCGGTCAGAGTTGAAAATACAAAGTTTTCTTGAAACAATTGATGCATGCAAAGACCAATTGTATAATCATCTATTAAATATTGCAACCAAACCGCATTCTACTGCAAATACAGATATTTATACCTCAAGGTATAAAACGACTTGTTCACAGACAAGGAAACACTAGATACTCCGCCTACGGGAGTTTCACCGTGCTCTTTTGAGCCTGGTTGAGTCCTTTGACACTTGGGAGTGCTGGTTGCAGTCCTCAGTGATAACAGAACTTCCAAGAAAAAACAACTTCCTTCAGTATTGTTCGTTGGTGGTCAGAACACAATAATTCAAAAACCATTAATCCTTCCCTACCCACCCCCCCCCTCTAACTCACCTCGTTACCCCCTGTCAATGAACAAACCTTTTCAGATAAGTAACTAGTATAGAGTATTTGAAAAATGTTTACAAATAGACAGTTTGCAGACATTCGAGTACACAAACAAAAAAAAAGAACGATTGTATTTTACGTTGTGATGAATGACAGGCCTACACCGTGGTTTGGATTCCACGTTAAACTGTAGATCCTCCATTTCATCTCACAATAACCCTACCGTTACACATTAGCGTAAGTGCGTATAACCCAAACGGGTAGTAAGACGCGATGCTAATAATAATAATATTTTACGATTTCTTTGCATTCTGCAGTCTGAGTAGGCTCGTTTATGGGGGGAATATGGTTAATGGGAATACGGGTGCTGCTGCTACCTGAATCTAGCTTTGTGCATCCTGGTTTATTGACAAAAGAAGGCAATTTTTGTCTTTTCTCTAGTAAAGTGAACTGTTTTTAAAATTGCCCGCTTGATAGCGATGCTGTCAATTGAGATTGCACGTATCGATCCCCGTGTTGAAGGACTCAAGCTTTTCCAATGATGGCGCAGCCATTTTAGCCTAGAGGCTGTGGGTCTGACGTATACCTTGTCGCTAGAACGAGACGACACAGAATGCGCTGGAAGGATAAGATTCCTGGAGAATGAGCAGGCTAAATAAAATTATAATATTAGAAGACGTATATGATGATGATATTCTATCCATTGGTACTCATTTTATTTTAGTAACTCTGACGATAAACATAAATATTCAACTTTAACATACACACGGTCCAATAAACACAATCATGTTTGTCCAGCTCACATATTTTGATACAGTCTGCTATTATATTAAGCTCTCGCACGCAACTAATTCCCCCTCGTTTCAGTCAATTACTAGATATTTTGTAAGAGTGGGAACACATGGAAAGCATATAAACATCTCGCCGCCAGTCCCAGCCCCCCCATCCCTTCCATTATCCCCTACCCAACCCCCTCACCAACCAATCTTCCAACCCCTTCACGGTGAATATTTCATCTGGGGATAGGAAAAGATCTAGGGAGATGGATAAAAAGGTAGTTCGATATCATCTGTTTATAGTTCTGCTTGTTGTGAGCATTTTGATTGTTAAATGCGTGACACGCAAGATTTTATTATTATTATTATTATTATTATTTTACCTCATGGGATGGTTTTAAAATTTTGGGAAGGCGGTGAGGGTAAAGAATCTACCACGATAATAAAGATTATAATCATTGAATGGGAGCCCTCTTTTTATGCAAATCGTTTGAACCAAAATAATCCTCCCATTTTAAATTTTTGTGGGAGGACAGAAAAAGTGTCAGCGGTCGTAATTTCTATCATTTGCATTGCCATGAAAAGGAAGAATTTTTTTTTACTTGATCATTGTGTTTAAAGGGTGGTTAATTTGGAACGATGGAAGTCACATAATATTATTGCAGAATTTTATATGGATATCTATTCTTTTCCGATAAAAAGTGGTCCCATATATTAAATATTTTAAGGAATTTTCCTACCTGTGATATCATGGCAAGAAAAATTAGAATCTCCCATGTAAATGTATTTAAATTTTTTATTCAGTGAGTTTTAAGGACATAAAAAAGAAACAAATACCATATATTCTTAAATAATACTAAGAAATAGTGTGATATTCTTAAATTATTTTTAAAATATTTTGCATTGTCTTAAAAAAATTTTTTATCTTGAAGTAGTTTTTGTTTTAAATAATTTTTGTTAAATCGTCAACTAACTTAGGCCATTTGGTTTATTCATCGAAAGGCTTGAATGAATTTTCCTTTCAGAATGTAGACTAAAAGAATATATGAAAAAAAAGTTTTTCTAGAATAGGTAACATAAAAAGGATAATTTTAAGATACTTAGCCAATGCTGTCTATGTGCAAATAACAAGTTGGGTGTTTACTGTCGTAATTGCAAAAGGGAAAGTGTTATAAACCGGTAAACAAGCGGCCTTGCAGGGTGAAATACTAATATTATTCCCTTTATTTTTCATACATTAATATGTGATAGTGCTTACAGTGCCTAGGTACGTCAAGTTAAGGTGAAATCCTCCTTGCAAAATAGCTTAGAAATCTCCAAATAGGAAGCGCCGCCAAAATTTTATATCAGTCTAGATATAATATAAATGAATTAGTCTGATGGATCTATAACGTATAATGTATCATCAATTTAACATTTTGGTGCTAATAGCTACTTTCAGCTTCTGAAAATCTCTAAACTATAGAACAAAATATAGGGTTTAACTTCAGAAAACGTACAAGCATTTGCCTGGAAAGTGTACAAGAAATCACACTCTGAAGAAAAATTGTCATCTGGGTCACCCTTTGCTACATTTTGCAAGTGGCTCACCCTAATGATAAAAAGTTTATGTGGATAAATTCTGCTAAGATAGTTGTATTATATATTATTTATTTGGATTTAAGGGAAGGGGGATGTAAGCATGTCTCACTGTGACTTATACATCGTGTATGTTTTAAAGAGCCTTAGTGGCTTATCTGGAAAAGTAGATATGCCTAAGGCCCAAATTTAAAAGGAGTCATTTACAAATAGGCCTACAAAAAAAAAGCCATCAAAGGGATTCATTTAAATTTCCTGCAACCCGCAAGTGTATTAGATTGTAAATTACGGGAATCAGGATTTGAACCCCGGTCGGGTGTTTTGAGGGTGGCCTTTTTTTTAGTTCAAAGTATTGTCTATTGAGAAGTTATAACTTAATCTTCAAAATGTTAAAACCAGTTTAGATCATATCTCTAATTAGACATCTTGTATAAGTCAGCTTACTTTAACGTTTTGTGTCACAAACTAAACCAATAAAAGATTAATACCTAAACATATTTAGTTACTATTCCCTGTGATTTATATTATATACTAGAAATAACAAAGCTAATTTACAGATCCCCCTGCAAAGAACGGGCATTCAACTTTGTAACCAGTTTAAGGAGGTTAAAAAGAGACCACTTTATTATTATTATTATTGTGTAGGTGCTGATATTAGGTCTAGTTGATATTTTATCTAAGTAAACATGCTAGACAAAAAACAAATTAATTCTATATTCGATAATACAATATTTTCGCAATGGCTAAATAATGTTACATAATGATTAATAGTTACAAAAAAGTCATTAATAATGATAATAATAAAAAATAGCAATAATAACAAAAAAACTAAAGAGTGGTTAAAAGCAGTAACAATATGCAAAAAATAAATCAGAATATTGTAAAATTTAGATATTATATGCAGAACCTCTCAATGATAAATGATTGATATGGGATTTCCTTAAAAAGCTCTTTGAGTTTAGCTAATAATAATATTTATTATTATATATATATACACACATACATTCTGGCTCAAATGTTTAGAATTTTAAATTCAAATCACTTTAGATGAGCTATAAAACGAAAAATATTTTGAGGAGCTGCCATATTGAAACGCATAATATGATTGAAATATTATATAAATAAATCATTCGGCATGGATTAAAATTAGGTCCTTGACAAATTTAGTAATAATTGATCAACAAATTGTGTGGTTATAGCATAACAAAGATCCTAACAAAGAGACAGATAAAATCACATTGTCAAATTAAGGAGGGGTAATAGTAGAAGAGAGAAAAGGCTAGTGTTTTTGAAGTTTTTGCATCAAAGCTTTCGTTTATATATAAATCATATTGCTCCAGTAGAAGCAATTTGATTTTCTTCCCATGGTAATATCAACAGTTTCTGAATAACTCTCAAGGGTGTCCTGGAATGTGATGACAAATTTTTCTCTTGATTTAAAAAGTTTCTCTTCTAATGCCGCTATTTTAATGGAAAATATTCAGCAACGGTTGACATCACCGTGTGAAGATAACTAAACTATATACTTGTACTGGAGAAATATTTGATTTATTTTGGCCCCAAAAAAAATGTTTTTTTTCAACTGTTATAACTGCAACACCACCGGCCTTTTCTCGCGTACTAAACACTTCCTCCTTAATAAATAACCTACGCTCTGTCAAAAAGTGACAGCTGAAGATGTATGACTCGACGATAAATTGTTTGTAACCATCAAAAATAGTTTGTTCCAATCCGTGTGTGAGTGTACCTAAGCTGCGGTCGGTAATGTCGTAAGCTGTCGTGCTCCATACACAAGACCACTTTGCATTTTGCTGCCGCTGTGTGGTTGGTTTCATGGTGGGAGTGAGAAGTAAAAAAAAAAAAGGCTGGATAGGGAAGGAAAGGAGTAAAATAGTGTCTGGCTTGAACCGTGACTCCCTTTAGGCAAAGTGGCTACTTGGAAAAGGTTGACCATAGCATTTTTTGTTTAAAAAAAAAGAAGAGAAAAAGAGGACTGAAATGAAAACATGCAATCCGTTCGCTGCTACCTTGGATTGTAATTATAACCTTTACAAGAATCAAACTCTTGGGGTGAGGCTGTTTTGGCTTTGCCATCGCTTTCGAGACCCTTTTTTTTATATATGTTAATCTTGATCTGTGTTTTTTTTATTAAACCGTGGTACGCTTACCCCCATGGGTACGTGAATAAATTTTGAGTGTAATTGTAAGAAACGCGAGTTAAGGACAGTATTTTTGCAGTTTTAATAATTATAAAATCATCTTTTTGTTAAACTGACTTACTTATTTCTCCAGTATAAGTTTAATTCTCTTCACACTGTGGCATTAACAGTTCTTCAATATCTGTCAAAGGTGTCCTGGAATTTAGTGAAATTTTTTTCTCTTTATTTAAAAAGTTTCTCGTTTAATGCCTCTATGCTCATGACAGATACTCAACAACTGTTGATACGAAATTATGAAGAAAATTAAACTCTATCCTGCTACTTGAGTCATATTTGAATTTTCTTCGCCAAAAAGAATTTACTATAAAAACTAAACAGATTCCCTTAACTCGCGTCCCCTACACTCCCACCTCAATTGAGGAAAGTCGATGTACCACTCAGTTATATTAATCATAAAATATTTTTGAAATTTACCTGATTTTTGAGTAAACTTAAATTCAACTTTCATAGGAAGAACCTTATCTGAGAGCTAGAATCTATTTTTTCGTCGTCACGTCTGACCATCCGTCTAGGAAAAAACGCATATTTACCAATCACGATAATGTGCTAGAGACGGAGAAGATTGATAATTAATTATATGCATTCTTGCGACGTTATTTTTCCGGGAACATTATAATAATTGTCTTCACCTTGAAACGAATCAAAGTGCCTCTCGTGGCTATGCCCACGTTGATCTCCAAACCACCACTCCTGTACGCATCTAGATTACATATCTCATTTTGTACGAGGCTCTGTCCACGTGAGGTTAAGAATAGCGTTTATATGAAATGCATGTTCTTATAATTGTTGACGGAAAAAATTTAAGAACTTTTATTTGATGACTAATGTTTCCCCCAAAGGAATTCTAAATTATATCAATTTAAAAAAAAATCTCTTCTCATCTTCGGCCCACAATCGAGCCATACTAACTGAGTGGCCGCCAAGATAGTGCCAACATCTGTGGATGAAGGGTGTCATTGTGGTAGCCACAATCTCAGTTTTCTAAACCAAACTGCTAGTTTTTTATTCAAGTAGCCCCTCATTTGTTTTCACAAGGCCAAGTTCACCCCGTTCTAGACTCATTGCTTTACAAAAAATCTTGAATAGCCTGGTAGCTCTGGATATGTTGCCAGGAACTTTGACCATTAGATCACGCATGCTATGTTATGTTATGTCTTATAAAGATATAAGTATTTAGATGTATGATACCCTAGGAAAAAATGAAATCTGTACCCCCATAGGTGGTAGGACAGTCTAAAGCATTTTAACTTACATTGTACCGGGTCCATGTTGAAGCAGATCTATTTAAACAGGGTCAAAACATTCCACATGATAGAACAAGCTCATTGATCAAATGTATCTTAACTTTATTCAGAGATGGTAAATACGAGTCATAGTTTATCCTCTCATTTTTGACTAACCGTCTTGTTGTGAATGGGTCGTCGTAGAAGTGGTATTATATACGGGAACATTCCAGTGTATTGATATGTTACTGACATCACACTTATTTTAAACTCTTCATCTCTTCGCACCACGTGAAAGATAATCAATCATTACAACAATCCGAGACGGTAACTAGGTGTCTATGAGAAGGTTGGTGTACCTCCGGGCGCTTAAAGATTTAACAATTTCGATAATTGTTGAGGCCTCGAATCCAAGGATTGTAGAGATTTCCAGCTAAGAGCAGTATTTTTGCAGTATTTATATATTTAAACATATTCTTTGTCAACATTAATTAATACTTATCCAGTAAAAACTTTGAGTTTAATTTTCTACACATTGCGACATCAACAGTTCTTCAATATCTGTCAAGGGTGTCCTTGAATTTAGTGAAAAATTTACCCTTTATTTAAAAAGTTTATCATCATGTTATATGCTCATGACAAGTATTTAAGATATGTCTATATTAATACCTACACACATACTTAATCACGCCATTCCCTTACGCGGTAGTGAAGAAACTGTGCATAGAGCTAAAAAAAAAACCTCTGTACTTAATCCATCCTCACTAACTTTCTGCACACTTCCCTATCCTTGTATACTCCCTTCGCTTCAACACCATCCGTTCACCGAGTCATACATCATCTTTTATTATTACGATTCTTTAATATTTCTCTGTTTCACACATTCGTCAAGCACATTTAGCCACGTCTTACATGGCCTACCCCTTCCTTTTGATCAACACACTCTACCACCTCTGTACTTAATCCATCCTCACTAACTTTCTGCACACTTCCCAATACTTGCATACTCCCTTCGCTTCAACACCATCCGTTCACCGAGACATACATCCTCTTTTATTATTACGATTCTTTAATATTTCTCTTTTTCACACATTCGTCAAGCACATTTAGCCACGTCTTACATTGCCTACCCCTTCCTTTTGATTAACACACTCTACCTTCATATATTTGCTTAGTCGATCCACACCCATCATCTCAACACGCTCAAACGAACTTTAGACGTTTCTTTCACTTGAACTAAATGATTCCCTTTCAAACCGCACTCCATCAACACCCATTCATTACGGACTTTGTCCATATATGTTGATATAAATGTGTTTATAAAACTTAACTCCATGTTTTTACTGGAGTAATTTTTTAGTTTATTTTGCCAAATAAAAAAGTTTGCAATTAAATTTCCAAAAACACGGACCTTTTCAAGTCCCCCCCTCCCCTGCTTCTGCTCCCCCACCTTAGGGCCAAGATCTAGTGTGTCTTAACTTAAAGCAACATAAGGATAACAATATGTAAAAGTTCTTCCTTGGTTTATAAATAGAAGCCAATGTAATAATTGTAATACATTAATTCATAAGTGCCTACTGATTATTATTATTATACGTCTTGATGAGAAGTAATACATTTGGCAATGCAATAAATTATAAACTATTTATAGAAATCAATTCCTAATTATATTGTTTATAAAAAAACATAAAACAAAATAGACAAATTATTTTTCCTTCAATGTTACCAACAGCACACAAATACCTGGAGGGAAACGAACACAATACACGTGGGTA
Source organism: Timema poppense (assembly GCA_902141375.1). Taxonomy (NCBI): domain Eukaryota; kingdom Metazoa; phylum Arthropoda; class Insecta; order Phasmatodea; family Timematidae; genus Timema; species Timema poppense. The sequence continues at coordinate 9,111 of CABFOV010013114.1, forward strand.
CATTTTGTATTTATCGGCAGTTAACAAACACCAGTGTTGTCAACATCCCGCTGAGCAACTGTTATAAATAATCTCTTTCCACATATTTGATTCAAGTATCCATATTATTAATGGCATTAGAAAACGCACATTTCATCTCCAGATACCATTAAAATAAAGAAATCTAAACACATCTATAAAAGTATACATCATGAGTGTGTTTAGACAGGTTGTCTATCACCCAGTGCTACCAACCACGCACGAACACCTGGAGACTGATGAACTAGGCAGAGAGTAGAGGAACAATTGGTTCCGTCAATGGGTCAACAAATGACTTTGTTGTCTCTGCTCGCCACCCGCTGCGCCACTGTTATAAATGAGTTATCTCAGTATATTAGATTCGTAAGAGCTTGATACGATTTTTCAAAAACCAACCACCTTTTTTTTATAATCGACCATCACAAAAGTAGTATTTGTAGTGTCCATATATTTTCTCCCGTTAGAGAATTACAATATCTAATATCTTAACGCAACGTCACACACGTAACTGAGTGTTCACCTGTCCGGTACTCAAATCATCACAAAAACTATTTACAATAGTTATCTTTATCGACCATCTGCTTTGTTTTTTTATGGTATCAGGAACACAGTGTGCGGTTGTTTCAACTTGTGTTAACATAACATAAAAAGTGGAAGGTTGGTAGGTCATTTTATCCACTGCTACCAACGTTGATCATGAAATAAATAATACATAATTTCCATAACTTATAAAACAAAGGCTTAAAAAAATGTATTCACATGTTTTTAAAGCGCTTATTTTATATGGTTCTGTTGTCAACACAAACCTAACATACAATCCAATTTCCATGTGAAAAATCTTATCTTACACCTGGAAAAGTTACTAGATCTAATTCCAAGTGTTAATACCACAAGTCATTTTGTCCCCAAATGTCACTTTAAAAAGAGATTATCAGACAATAGTTCTAAAATAGCAATAGTAATTATTATTATTATTATTAGCACCGCGTCTTACTACCCGTTTAGGTTATACGCACTTCTGGTAATGTGTAATGGTAGGGTGATTGTGAGATGGAATGAAGGACCTACAGTTTAACGTGGAATCCGAACCACGGTGGAGGCCTG
>CABFOV010013115.1:0-10232 GCA_902141375.1 Timema poppense
AAATCTGTGCCGGGACCGAGGATTGAACCCCGGACCCCCAGCACAGAAGTCTGACACCTTACACCTAGACCGCCAGGTCACCTTATACTACTATAAAGCCACATGGCTGACTCACTCACTGACATTAATATTAAACACTTCCAGATGAGCTAGATTGGATTGGATTGGATTGGATTGGAACCGGATTGGCAGCTATGTGTCTCTTTTTATTTTTTTCAAAATATATTTACAGTTTATTGAGTAACATGATCATTATTTTTCTTCTGTTCGTGATAATAAGACATTAAAATTTATGTTTATTTAAGTCTCAAATGTATGGTTTTTTTTCTTGATGTTAATTTTTACATTCGGATTTTAAATCTAAAACAACATGAGTGTTTGTTTATGATTAAATACAAAATGGCAAAATAACAAACGGTAATTTAATTAGTTTTTTTTTAATGAGGCTCTGCGATTTCAGTCAATTTATTTTTCTCGGGTTCAATGGCTGAAGTGAGCGAAGGAAATTTGTCATTTCCACGTTTTCCGTTTCATGTTTCATTACATAATAATTGATATATATATATATATATAGCTGTGGTTGCCATTAGTTACCCATTCAAAGTAATAATATTGTGACAGTTTGTTGATTAAAAAATAAACCCTGCAGCGTTAAGCGAACCAGGCTCTAAAAATAGAACTATTTTACGTAAATTTACGATCCATACATTTCGTGTGAGTGAAACTCTGGGAGTTCTAATATTGTAAAACACAACAACGATATGTTATTGTTTAATTAGAGTCCTTGATGGGTTGGGCTGTCAGCACCTGGGAAGTATTTCTTAAAGGGAAATTAGCTTCGGTGGTCACATGGCCTAAGGTGTTTATCTCGCAATTAAAGGGGAGTGAGGAAGGTAAGAAAAAAAGGTTTTTTTTAGCGATTTCCCAGCCTGCCCATCCCCCTTGCCCCAAAGTTAATTTTTGAAAATTTCATGCTTCTAGAAGATATTTGAAAAGGTCCTCATTTGAAGGATTTTTGAACTGTGTTATTTTTAAAAAAAGCTTTTTATAATAATGCCCCCCTCCCCTAAATTTTGGAATTTTCGAAATAATGGCTATTTTGATTAGTTATAGTCCACAAATTTTAGAACAGTGGATGTCTCTAAAAACTATCTTAAGTAAAACTTAAGCAAACTTATTTTATAAATTATATTCCCCTGATATTTTTTGAAATGAGGATGCCCCTAGAAGCTATTTAGAGAGTTCCTCACCAGATTTTATTTTTTTATTTTTCAAAAACTAAACCCCCTCAGGAACTATTTGGAATGGTCCTTGTCCGGATTATTTTCAATTGATTGTTTGTAGAAGCCATTTAAAATGATATTAATCTGGATATATTTTGAAAACTAAATGCCTCTCTACGTTATTTTAAGTTTTATACAAGGCCATATTATGTTTCATATTTAAAAAAAATTGAAAATGTTTGGGGTTGGGAGGAGGCTGAAACCCATAGCCCCCTTCCATGCACCCATGACTGAATATGATGGGTATATCGGAGCTCAAATCCTGGTTGGGTGAACGGAGTTCTTCTTAAATGGTTTTCCACTCTCCCTACACGCAAATGCGGGTTCACTTCCTCTAATTCAACCTCCCTAATTCCTAATCCATTAGCGTAATTAGTACTTAATAATAATGATAATAATAATATTTATCACCGGGTCTTACTACCCGTTCGGGTTATACGCTTTAAGTACTAATTACGCTAATGGATTGGGAATTGGGAAAGTTGAATTAGAGGAAGTGAACCCGCATTTACGTGGAGGGAGAGTGGGAAACCATTTAGTGAAAAAACCACCCCCAGTTCACCCGACAGAGATTCGAACCTCGATCTCCCGTCCTCAGCAGTCGAGCTCAACACGACAAGCGCGTTAGCCAACTACGGCAAATTAGTACTTAAAGCGTATAACCCGGACGGGTAGTAAGACGCGGTGCTAAATTAAATGCGTATTTAAAAACAAGCCCCCTTTTCCTCCCCCTGTGTCGTCATCACAGGTGCCCGTTATCAGGGTCACGATGTTGTAGAGATAAGATAAGTAAAGCAGCTGAAACACTCTGGTATCTACCAACAGAGTAATGGAGAGATAAGAATAGTTTGTGTGAGTACTGTTTCATTCTCAAGTAAGCTTGTAAGTGACAAGGAGTAGTTCCAGTATCAAGCAACCCTGTGAGTTACCAGTAGTTCCACTCTCAAGTAACCCTGTGAGTTACCAGTAGTTCCAGTCTCAAGGAACCCTGTGAGTTACAAGTAGTTCCAGTATCAAATAACCCTGCAAGTTACAAGTAGTTCCAGTCTCAAGTAACCCTGGAAGTTACAAGTAGTTCCACTCTCAAGTAACCCTGTGAGTTACCAGTAGTTCCAGTCTCAAGGAACCCTGTGAGCTACCAGTAGTTCCATTATCAAATAACCCTGCAAGTTACAAGTAGTTCCAGTCTCAAGTAACCCTGGAAGTTACAAGTAGTTCCATTTCCAAGTAACCTTGGAAGTTACCAGTAGTTCCAGTTCCAAGTAACCTTGGAAGTTACCAGTAGTTCCAGTCTCAAATAACCCTGGAAGTTACAAGTAGTTCCAGTCTCAAGGAACCTGTACATTACAAGAAGTAGTTCCAGTAACTGGAGCTCCAAGTTCCGTCAGGTGTGTCGATGGAGATACCACCAGAGGCATCAGAGCCCACGCATGCGCCTGTCCAACTGCCGGACATTGAGTTCATCGTGGGGGCGGCGGGTCACCGCGGGATCCTATCCGCCCACAGGACCATCCTTTCCCGCGCCAGTCCCGTTTTCAACGCCATGTGTTTCGGGCCCCTGGCTGAAAGGACTCTCGTATCCATCCCGGACATTCCCTTGAGGGCTTTCCGTCTCCTCTTGGATCACGTGTACGGGAGGGAGATTAGCCTCCTCCTATCCGTGGCCTCCTCCCTCGAACTCCTGTACGCGGCCAAGAAGTACCTCTTGGAGGAGCTCATCTCTCTCTGCAGGGAGCACCTCTTTGACGTCGGACTGAGGCCAGGCAACGTCTGCGCGGTGTACGAGGGCGTCGAAAATCTCGACGAGGATACTCTATCGCGCGCGTGCGAGGAGGTCATCCGACGTCAGACGTCCGAGGTCTTGGTAGAGGCGTCCTTCCCGAACGTGAGTCGCTCCACACTGGACTTCATCCTGGGACATAGTCGTCTGGGCGTGCGATCTGAGTTGGAGGTCTTGGCAGGTGTGCTGAGGTGGGCGGAGAGGGAGTGCGACCGTCAAGGTATCGAGGCGGATCCTCGGAACCAGAGGAAGGTCCTCGGAGCGTCCTTCGCCAAGATAAGGTTCCTCAGTTTAAAAGGTGGCGAGTTTTTCGGGAGTGAGGCCGCGCGACGGCTGTTGACTGACGATGAGTTCCACGAGGTCTTCAGGAACCTGATAGCGCGAGGTTCCTGCGCGGTTCCTCCCGGTATCTGTCCCGACTACGACTCGAGGGGACGAGGAGGCGTCGAGGAGTTCAGTTACGCCCGCTTGAGTGCGTGTCCGGCGTGCGGTGTGCGTCTGCTCGACTCTGGCGCGATCACGGCGAGGTCGAGGTGCTCCCGCTGCCGGCTGCGCTAGTGTCGGCCAAGGTCCGTATAGCAAGCGTAGTCGCGACATCCATCTTGGCTTTATTATTATAAACGTTTATATTATTATTATTTTATTGTTGTTTCATTATTAGGTGTTACGCCTCTACAAAAGTCCATCGTGTTGTCCAAATCGAGTCCTCCAACATGTACTATAGTCAGCTTCCTTTGTTTATATCCTGAAACTTCATCTTCTTTCCTTATTTGAGGTCATCAATTATTTGCATTCATGTCTTTCCTGGTCCCATTTTCCCCTTCCACTTTCTTATGCCTTCTGTAACGTCATTTGATAAACCAAGGAGTGTTTATTGAAAAGTAATTTGACTCAAGTAGAATTATCATTAGCTGGAAACTAGCTGATAATAAACTTTGAATATATTGCACTTAATCTAATCCCCCCCCCCCCACACACTCAAACATGAAGATTAAGAAACTTTGACCCGTCCGGGAATTGAATCTAAATACCTTAGTGGTAGTTAAATAGTGTTTAAAATTACATCCTCTCAATAATATCTACTACAGTCTAAACAATTATTGATAAATATATATTCCATTGCCAAGTGAAATCGAAGATGGTATGAATGCCAACAATAAATCAACATTTTGTCTAAAGAAGAACTTTTACAGAATAATCAGGTATACAAATCCAAGTAAAAAATATTTGTAATTTGACGAGGCTGTACTTTCAAGATGCTCCGTCTCATTCTTTATCAATCTCTCTCGCTAAAGCCAATGCACACACACACACCTTCCTTCACTACATTATCGTGTGTGTGGTTGATCAACTGTATAGTGAGGGAGAGTGTACAACTAGTTTAGTAGTACAGTCCCGGCGAACAACCCTCGAGTAGTCGCGGGTAAGAACCCATGACCTTCTGAAAAAGTTAAGCCTGATTGTATGAATAATGTGTTTGTTAAGGTGCGAGTGTAGGGGACGCGATAAAAGGTCAATGTTTTTGAACTTTTGATAGAAAGCAATGTTTTAAAGAAAAAATTAAATCAAATATACAGATGGTTTAAATACTTTCCTTTGAGCACACCACGGCCGTTATACATAATCAGCTCCAAACATATTTGTACCAGTGTTCTTTGGTAACCCACTTCAGTGGCCGAACTGTCTAAGGCGTCATTCTCATGTTAGTCTAGATTTCGGAGGACAGGGAGACCAAGATTTGAGTCCCAGTCGGGTCTACTGAGGGTGGTTTTTACCAAATGTTTTCCCACTCTCTTTCCACGCAAATGCGTGTACCTCTCTAGAATGCCTCCTTCCTCATCCCTTGTCAATTAGTGTAATTATCGTACATTCGTATAAACTGAACAGGTAGTAAGACGCGGTGATAAAAAAAACTATACTTATTTAACAGTTTTTAAGTTATTGGAATCTTCTTATCTTTAATTAACATTCAAATTAACCAAATTGACTAAAATTAGCAATTTAAAGGGAGAAAGTAGTCATTTGCACGGGAAAAAAAAAAATTGATTACGTTTTTTTAAATTTCGTGAATGTATTATTAGATCCAAAATATTCTACGATGAACTTTAATTGTAGATTGGGGTGACCTGGCGGTCTAGGGGGTAAGGTGTCAGACTTCTGTACCGGCGGCTGGGGTTCAATCCTCGGTCCCGGCACAGATTTATCTGATTACCAAACCCTTCCTTCACCTCTGACAAGACATCTTGTTAATGTGGGGAATGCCAGGCCTCCACCGTGGTTCGGATTCCACGTTAAACTGTAGGTCCTCCATTTCATCTCACAATCACCCTATCATTACACATTAGCGTAAGTGCGTATAACCCGAACGGGTAGTAAGACGCGGTGTTAATAATAATAATAATAATAATAATAATAATAATAACTTCCTTCATAGGGGCAGTGACCCAAGTTGATTGTGGGCAGGTAGGAGATCCCTTAAATATATGGGAAAATACCTTTACCGGCACAATTGGTAGGTTCTTTCACTATCGCTCATAGAAATTTTTGAGTGCTGATATAATCAGTCAATTCAGAAAGTGCACGTCAATTACTTTAAATAAATTAAATCAAGTTATATTTTGATGGAAATTTTAGTGTTCCAAGGTAAAAGGTTGGTAGACCTTGTGTATCTGTTGTTTCTCTGAGGGAACGAGTTAGAACCTGGAGTGAAACCGTCTCAATGTCTCAATGTCTCAACGGTCGTGTCGTATTGAACTGGTACCTTGTCCCCGAGCGGTACTTTACTGTGATCAATTGTTGTTGTGTTGACAGGATCCTGAGCTCTGTGTGTCCCTGGGGTTCTCCTTGCAGTATATACGTCTGACCGTCTTCTGTTGGCTCGCCGCCATGACACACGACATGTACACCACGTTCAGGTGTGTATTGCCTTGAGTTTATTAGCATTAGACTTTTTGGAGAAAAATTTCCTTCTGCATTGATAACATTTACTGTTATTGTTGTTTTTATTTTGTTGTGTTGATAGAACAGTCAACTCTGGTTTTATCGAGCTCAGTTGTAGTGAACATTCGGGTACAGTGAACCTAATTCATCGGTTCCAAACCACGTACATTTCCATGGATGTTATAACAATTCGTTTATAATGAACCCTCACCTTCGGTTTTAGTGAACAGAAAAATTGAAACTTTCAATAATATATGTCATTCTAACATCATAATTCTTTGAAAAGATAACTTTTTGGTTGTTTAAACTTAGACACCGATCTTATACCACGTCGAGTTGATAAATTCTCTCTTGACTTGCTGTGAAGTCACAGCAGGCAACGTCGTCAACCCTGAAAAGTATCAGTGTTACTTTTAGGTATTTATTGTGGAATTCACACGGTCGCCGACAAACAAAAGCAGAACAGAAACGTGGCCACGTGACGAGCTCTAAGCCAATCACAAGATTACCGCTTTAACGGCTCGAGCTTTTCTGCTCAAGTTCAACTATTATCTACTTTGTCAGCTCTGCCTGAGATGTTCAGCACAGGAGAACCAATCAAATCTAGGAACCAACCATTTCAAATCAGTGCGCATGCGCTGTAGAGATAGAAGCAAGCAGACAGCTTCGTTGTCCGTTGTGAGGGGATTTGAAATAACTCGTTAATGTAAAGCTTGTATCGATATATTGGATTGTGCCACGACACAGCTTTATAATTTGTAAACATACATCGGGAGAATGATATAAAATATATGTTTATCTAATAGAAAATAAAATATGTTGATAATCAGCTGTTCAAAGTTAACTTTGCAATGCATCATGGGTCAACAAATAGCGTGTGAGTTGCTGTGCCACCGAGACAGATTCTACTCTCTATTTTCGGCGAAAGTGTGAATCAAGATTTACACTATGGTCCTATCTAAGAAGCTACGCCATAGTAGAAACTTGCAAGGTAGACTCCCCAACTCACAGAGTAAATAGAATGTTAGTCCGTAACCCACTGGGGATATCAACACTGATTCAATGTCAATGGTGCTCAAGCTTTTCTGATTTGTTTAGTAATAGATGTACAGACGGGCGGTATCATGTTGCACAACCTGTTTATTTGAAATCACGCACACCAACTAAACCATTTTATTTGGGCCGGCATCGCAAACGACACTCGACAGTTGGCCAGTCGGTCCAGGGTGGAGACAACTCAAGTTGACACAAACATTGGGGGTTTACAATTAATTTGGAGGAAACTGAGGTTACTTATTCTTTATTAATTAAATTTGGAATGGAAACTATACGCAGGGAATTAAAAGCAGGATAGCTCTAGGGGAGGGATCTATGGAAGGGGGAGGGGATTACCAACATTGAGAAGAATACAGATTTAGCTCAGAAAGAGGATTGCAAAGGGTTTCGTATGGGGACGTATGGATCTGAGACGTGGACAAGCAGAAAGAGGGAGGTTTTTTAAATGTGGTTGTGGAGAAGAGTGGAGAGGAGGAAGAGGAGGGACAAGGTGAGGAATAAGGAAGTGTTGATGCATTTTTACATTTGGTTCAGAAACTTGTATTCTCAGGAAGATGGAAAAGAAATACTTGGGAGAGCTTTGAAATATGATGCTGGAGAAGACCTGAGAAGATCAAGTAGACAGACAGGGTGACAAATGAAGAATTCCTAGGAAGAGTGGGTGAGAAGAGATCCATTTTGGATGTGATTCTTCGGTGCAGAGAAAAAAATGTATCGGACACATCCTTAGAAGGAACTGTCTTCGGCAAGACGTCATAGATGGAAAGGCTGAAGGAAAGAGGAACTTAGGAAGAAGGAGGATTAAAATATTGGATGACGTGAAGGGAAGAAGAAAATTCTGGGAGCTGAAGGAGAAGGCAGAGGACAGGGTGTATTGGAGGTCTAGGTTTACTGACAAAAGGAATGGACCTGTCGTAAGACAGAACACCTAATGATGATGATAATAATATAAATAATAATAAACAGTTGTGAGTTTTGAAATTAGTTGTCTGTGCTTACTCTTAGTACCCTGTTGAGTTGTACCCAAGAGATGAGAAAGGTAGAATTTTACAGGAGATGTACCTTAATCTGCGAGGAGAGCGACCCCGTGGGAAACAATTTTAACAAACCCTACCTTCTGTCTATCTAACCTGAACTTTCTCCATCACTGTAAATCCAGCCCAATACTAGAGTGACGCGTTATAATATTATTCTACCATCGATGCAGATCGTAATCAAATACAGGATTTGATATTTCAGAATTCATTCCCCACAAATGATTTTCGTTTTTATTATTTTCAGATTGTCGTAGAAAAGTTAAAGTTTAGTTACGGACCGTTGCACACTTTAACGACGCGTTAAAAAAAACTTGATGAATCAAACCTTATTTTAAAACATTTTTTTAATGTGTTTTACTTTTGATCTCTAATTTTTATCGTCAAATAAAATCAGTAACCATCTGTATTGCCTACCTGTAGAATGTCACTACAGTTTTAAATAAGTCCGTGGGAAGTTTCAAAATTTCTAACCCTAATAATGAATCTTGTTTAGGATTTGTATTCGATTCGAGATTTCTAATCTTAATATTTGTAAAGTTCGTATCGTATTCGAAATATCAAATATAAATAGATCCCAGATTCTTATTCGATCAATTTTTTTTTAAACTTGATTATTCAAATTTATGAATCCTGTAAAATGTTAAATATAGTAATTACTTGAAAAATGGTCTTTGGCCTCATTTTTTTATTGGACTCAGTTGAAAATATATTATATTTAATTTTACCTGATATTCTATTTGGATTTGATTCAAGCTAGAAATTAAATATTTTGAATCGATTCGAGATTGAAAATCTTGGATTCGCAACGACTCAGTTATAACGAGCACTTTTTTTTTTGTCATCTGCGTTCAAGTCAGTCATTAAAATTCAAAAAATGTACAATTTTGTTTTAATGACTCAAATTTTAATATCATAAAATGTAAACAACTCAACATTTTAAGACCAATTTATCACAATTACGAGTAACACTCTCATATACGATCTGGTGTTCATATGAAGACCATTATTTGAAAACTGTAACCACATGAAGCCACAATAGCGAAAATAAATTACCACAGTTGTATTGACATTCTTAATCCGTTTAAATAATAATTTAAATATAAAATAATACAGTTATGCATAAGGACAAATTTTGGAATCTTTTGATAACTTTTACATTAATATTATTAATTAATAAATCAAAATACTTCTGGAATGACAAATTTTAGTGGCTTTATATCATTATTGGTGGTTGAAAGCGTACTTCTTGTAAAAACATTATAATGCTGTGGTTTTAAACCAACTATATTGATGTAAACCTCCCCCGCGAATTCCTTCTACCTCCACCCTATCACATTTCAACCCTCTCTCTAACACGAATCCAAATATACCCACCCTGATTGGTTTTATCTTTTCTCTCTCTCTCTTTTTTCCCTTTCGAAACACGTTAAATGATTACCTCAGCGTTTTTTCAGGGCTGATTTGAGCCCACCAAATTAACCCCCCCGTACAACCTCTATTACACACGCGACTGACGCGGCTAATGGTGTGAGGATTAATTACACCAAGGTGGGAATTATTAGTGACCTGTTTCGGTGGTGAGAGCCGGGGAGAACTGGTTATATCCGGATATCCAGAGCACGATGGACACGCCGTTTACCCTGAGTTGTAGCAGTCTTACCTTGACGTATTACACTATGGCTCTATATTAAAAGCTGCACCATAGTGGAACCAAGCGAGGTAAGAGTGCTACCGTATGGGGTAAATGAAGTGTACCTAATTCTAGCTCTAGTGACAGACCTGACTAACATCACCTAGTCTAAAATATCAGGATATGAGAGGTCCAATCCAGGCTACCAGTGACCTAAACTATCTCAGATACAAAAGAATGAAAATGGTAATTAAATATGTGGTACAGAGCACCCCAAAGACTTTCTCTGGCGTGAATCTTAAAATAGAGATAGTTACTGGAAACTCATTAAGATAAGAGAAAAACGATAATATACACTTTTGCAGAAACACTTCGCGAAAGAAAGTAAATGAAATAATATAGATTGTTATACCTCAATACACCCTATGTCTATCTTGAGCTAGTTCTATCCAGTCCACCTCATTACACCCTATCCCTATCTTGAGCTAGTTCTATCCAGTCCACCT